>JAHFZB010000117.1:0-130000 GCA_036884735.1 Huso huso
AATGGCCACAATTTAGTCTGTCCAAATAGCTAAAAATGTCAAACTAAATACTTCTCATGAACACAGCAAATTCACAAATCTTTAAAAAGATAATCTTTATTCACTTAATATATCAAATGAAATTAAACAATTTAACAGCCAATATACTTGCATCTGAGCGATGGGAAATTTAAAACATTTTGTACAGAAAAGTACAGTATAAGCAAATGGAAGCAAACAGTTAGAGAATACAGAACAAAGACGACTCTGAGCAATAGTATGACAGACACCCAACAGCTTACATGATAAGAAACACTTTCCCTACTGTCTTGATTAGTTTGAAAAACAGTTACAGGGGAAATTCACTGATAAGCATTTGGTACACAGCCTGGATCTAGATTGAACAAGAGGCATTGTGGTAAAACACGAGCACCAGTTAGTACAGTGAAAAACAATCATTATTCCTTATTAAAACAGGTTCAACACAATGCTTTGAACAGGGAATACGCACTCAATTTCCACCGACAGGAAGATACCAAGTGTTCATTTAAAAAAAAAAAAAAGCCACACACCACAGACATTAAAATAAACGTATTTACACGACTCATTAAGTTAGAATGCAGAGTTGGCTTGGCTGGTCGCCCTGCTCAGGTGCGCTCTGTGCCTGCAGAGTTCTTCCACGCTGCAGCAGACTTGGGTGCCAGCAGTTTCTCCACCATGGTGCGCGCGTAGCGCAGCTGACTGGCCAGTTCCTTACAACAGCCGTACTCCTCGATCAAGCTCAGCTTGTAGGTGTGGAACTCCCGCCTCTCATCAATAAAGGTGACCGCTGTCATAAGTGGACACAGGATGACCTTCGTGTGGTCCTGCCAGGGAAAAACGCAACACATGAGGAGTGTACACAGGTAAAGAATTAATACTGATGTCAAATATCAAGCAATTTTACAGTTCACTTATCTGTACTAAAAAAATAAAAAAATAAAACACTTCACTTGCAACATACTAACTTACCATAAATTATAAAAAATAAATAAAATTAAATACCACCCCCCCCCAACTTTACTAATCAAAGAAACTGTTTCAAAGTTAATGCACGGGGTGACCTCTGCACACAAGTTCAAATGTAACTGACAAATACTTAGTCAGTGGTTGACTGCTTTGTAATATAAAATGTGTTTTTGGTTAGAAGCCAGTGTTTTATATAATAAATCCTCTATGTGCTTAGTTTAGGACACTGCTCATCTCATACAATAGAATAAGGGCTTTCCAGGAAGGCTGCAAAGCCACAAGATGTTTTATGCAAATCACGTAATCTTGAATCAACCCTTCTCAGTTGAAGGGACAAGCCGGCGCTGGTATGGCGGCTCACCTGGAAGAAGTTGATTTGCACAGTGCCGTTGCTGAGGTGCAGCACGATGGCGCTCTTTGTCCTGAACCAGTATCGCAGAAAAGTCGCAGGCGTGTGAGCTCGTCACCGTCACGGGGAGTGATGTTAGCCCCTGTCTTGAGCAGGTGCTCACTCATGTAGTTCCTGAAATAGTTCAGCAAAGTGATCTGAGGAGGGAGGGAGGGAAGGTCAACAAACGAAACGCTGTGCAAGTTTGAAAACAGTTACCAACTCTAGTACTTGAATACGGGGTCTAACTTTCACCGATTTGTCAATGTACAGTTTACATTTATTTTTTGGAAGTCATGCAGTCACCCTAAAAATCACTCCAAAGCATGGTTTTTTACACCGCTCAGCAAGTCACAGCTTTTATAAACAGAGCTCAAAAGGACACTGCTGTGTGGACTCACTTTCTTGGTCAGTGCAGAGGGGTAGGAGCGCATACTCAGGTAGGACTCTGAATTGTTTCTCTCGATGTACTGCAGGCTGTCTCCGTCAAGTACATGATCAGCCGTGTCAAGTCATTGAAGAGAACACCAATGCTGTTGTCACACAGCTGGTAACCTGTGCCAGGAGAAAAAGCCATAATGTTGCAGGGAGGACCAAGACACTAGCTCATTTGAGAGCTAGTATGGTAGACTTTCTGGCCTGTTTGTGCAACTTAAATTCACCAAAGGAACTTCATTGGTGCAAATGGTCCATAGTTTATACTGGAGGGAAGAATGTGTTGTGGGTTTACTAGCTCTAGAGCAGGAGACTGCTTCATTCAGGCTTCACTGTACAAGACCATGACAGACTCCACTTACCCAAACCATATTTGTTAGAATAGTCCACCCACTTGCTGATCCAGAAGATAGGAATACAGGCAGGGTCTTCGGCTTCCTCTGTAGGCAAAAGCAACACACACACACACACACGTTAACTGAAACTAGTGTTTACAAGTTTAAGTGGTGTATAAAGTACTCAACATAAATGCAGGTCCAAAGTCTATAGATTACATTGTTAAGTTAATTTTGGCATCTTACATTATAATTATTGAACTATTGGTATTAGATTTTTAAAGCTCAGGTTTACACCAAGCTGTGCACAGATGTCGAATGTTCTAGTTTGAGCACATGTGTCAAGTAAGGCAGTTTCACAGAGATAGAATGAACCCCAAGCAGTCTGCTTGCCTTGTTGGATCAGGGCCCTTTCAGATGGTTTGGCTGCATTAACACTGGTGAGCTGCTGGAGCATGTCTTGCAAGTGGCTTTCACTAGCCTCACCCACTTCCCTAGGATTAAAAATAAATACAAAATGACTAGCCACAAAGCAACCCCCCCCCCATATCGACATCTGCAAACTTACGTTTGTTAACTGCAGCAATAAGAAGAATCAGACCTTCATGTCTTAAAGAACAGGTTTCTTACCTGCACTGTATGTCCTCCTTCTCTTCCTGCTCTGTCATTTTATCAACAGGACTTTCTGAGGCTTCAAAAGGAGGAAGGGTACAGCGAGACACATATCGGGCATTGCTACTTTGCCAATAAACCACCATCATTTGGGAGTGAACACATTATAAAAAGAATACATTTGGTCAACATCTGTTCACGCAATGCATTTTTGCAGCAAAGTTAGTTTTAACCAATCAGACCCTCATGCTCTCCGGGCAGCCAACCCTGCATTAGACAAACAGGCAGGAGTATTTGGTTTGCATTTACCTTTTGCTGAGTGCTGTGAGGGGGTTTCCTCAAGCTGGCGTCCGCTGCTGGGTGCGATGGAGAAGGGTGGTGCTACAGTCAGGCAGGCGGTGGGGAGGTGCTGAGGGATGTAGCCAGCAGTGAAGAACTCATCAGTGAGCAGCTCTGCAATCGTGGGGGGGTCGAGGGTCAGCCCGTAGCATCTTCTTCATCAGAGCAGCTGCCACCGGGTTGATGTGCTGGAAAACAACACACATGGAGTACCATCTCCGAGCCTGGTGTGCCCTGTGGAAACACTAGGAACCATCCTCTCTCGATGCTTACTCTAGAAACTGTATAGTCATTCTTCTTAATTCTGATGTACGTCTCTTCAAGGCATGACGTTTCAAAGGAGGCTTCCCCACCAACAAGGTGTACCTAAAACACAAAGGAAACTCAGAGTATGGACCTACACGAACTGCAGAGCACCACCAATTGCACCCACTTCCATTACTTACAGGATGCAGCCGAGCGACCAGATGTCCACTTCAAGCTGTGGCCTTTTGCACAGCACCTCGGGCGCGATGTAGTTTGGTGTCCCGCACAGAGTCTTCTTTCGCTCCCCATCATATTCTATCTTGGTGGCCAGACCAAAATCACCTGTGGATAAAGAACACTCAAGTTAATTAACCTTACCGGATGGCCACAAAGGCTCAACTAACCTAGAGACACAAAATGTCCATCAAGTTCTGTGGATGTTTGCTCAGATTTCAAGTTCAACATTCAATTCAAGGTGAAATCTGTTGACAAAAAATAGTTTAAAACGTCATTGCTCCAAACCTCAGAACATCACGGCACAATGGGGTGAACTAAGCCCATCCAATCTCTCGCCCCAACCCTCAGGAGGCAGCCCAGTCTGGGGCTCCCCAGCCAAGACCCCAGACTCACAACCAGGATTCAAACCAAGGAGTTTCTGCGACTCAGAGTACAGCTGTTATCACTTTGAACAGCATTAGACTGAAGAGGGTTTCCTATTTTGACCTCCATGTCATCATTGAGGAAGAGGTTGCCTAGCTTGAGGTCTCTGTGAATCACCCTGTTGTTGTGGAGATAGAGGCATCCTGTAATGGTCTGTCTCATGTAGTAACGAGCTCGGGCTCCGGCCAGCTTTTCTTCGCTTGTGCAACTCCAGCAGGGACAAAAACCAAGTCAAGTTTATTAGCAACACGTAGTACAGGTGCCAAACAAGGCAAAACAAGTCATTTATATTTCTCTATATAAATAAATAAATAAAATATAAAGCAGTCACATATTAGATATAACTTGCGTTGCTATTTACTGGTTTCCCTTATGTATTTCCTTACACTTGTAAAAAAAAAAAAACTTAGCTTAAACAATAGCGAATAGGGAACTACTCACGTCTAATTGTGGAGGAGATTGCCCTTTAGTTTTACTAATCGGTTCTTTATTTTTTCAATTATGCATAATTCAAAACTGAAAGAGCGCCCATTTAAACGATGACGCTGGCTCTTTAAATCTCATTGGAACGTTCATATAATACAGAGCGCCAGAGACTATTGCATTCTGAACTGCAGGGGGCGCACAACTTGTGCTCAATACAAAAGTGCCTGGAGTATTGCGTTGGGTTTAAAAAACGGTTGCTCTGGGGGAAATAGACAAGCTTCAGACAGATCAATACGATCGGTACATACGTTTTATAATTATTTAACACATTGAAAATCACAGGGATCGAGCTATACTTGTCCCTTTATCAAATCTGTTTATTTGTACATTATATCATATGAAGAGAAAAAAACTTAACAGTTCGATAGAGAAGTTAGTGCTTAGACTACAAATATGTAAGGATGATTAAAACCAATTCATTTTGCCAATTTGAAGCCACGATAAATGTTAATCGATACGTAGACTGCACGGTATTTGGCTTTAAATTTAACAATGTTTGGTCTCTTTTGACGTTTTTAGGACAAATAACATTTTTAACTTACCCTTCTCCTGCAAATTTCCAGGACAACATAGACAAAATCCTCATCCTCAAAAAAACATTTAAAACCAACCACATTAGCGTGGCTCAAACTTCTGTGAATGTTGATTTCCATAGACATTTTCTCCTTTAGATGGGGCTTGAGCAGCATAGATTTGAGCACCTCTTTCACTGCGAAAACCTCCTTAGTGTCCATATCTGTAATTTCATAACATTTTGCAAACCCGCCTTTCCCCAAAAACCTGCCTCTCAAGTATCTCTTCTTGGTTCTGGGGTCCACTAGAATATCTGAGATTTCTTTGAGAGGTGCCGATTTTAAAAGATCGACTGGGACCGCTTTGTTTCAATGGCTTCCCACCAACGGTAGTCATTTTGTATTTAAAAAGATAAGCTTCCAGTAAATTATGTCCTAGATCTATATTGATATTAATACAACGACAAAAAAATTAAAACTAAAGAAAACTATAATCCTATTTAACACACGACTTCCTTCAGGTTTTTCCCGACTGTTCTTAATTTAAATCAAAACTTCGCTTAACTGTAGCTCTTCGTGCTCGATTTCGCCTCATATTAAGCAAATACAGTTTGTGGTCATTTAAAGCCGATAAATATATACAATTTGCGACTAGTATATTACTATTCTGTAGAAATCAGGCCGCTTACAACAAACTCCGTCTCACCCTCTCGGATAGCTTCACTGACTACTGCTTCGATTTCAAATCTAGCCCTACGTTCGTTAAAACCAGAAAAGTCGCCTGATTGGCCCGCACGATTTGAAATCCAGACTGGCTGCAGCAACAAACTATTTAAACGCGCAGAAACAAAGCTAGGGTGTGGGTGTGGGTGTGGGTGAGAGGGTGAGGGTGAGGGTGAGGGTGAGGGTGTAGGTGGGTGAGGGTGAGGGGGTGAGGGGGTGAGGGTGAGGGTGTAGGTGGGTGAGGGTGTGGGTGAGGGTGTGGGTGTGGGGGTGATTGCTTTCGGAGATGTGCTTCAGTTGTGGAGCTTTGCACCCCAGAGGAATCCTCTTAATCCCGAACATTACCTGCCCGTATCTCGCCAGTTCCCTCTCCAGAATCTCATTTCGGACAAACAGCGGTAGATTTGAAATGGTGATCTTCCGAGACGGGCTGATAGCGGCAGCACTGGCGTGAACGTGTCGTTTAATACAACCCCATTCTCAACTACTTTCTGTACTAGCTCCGTTGTTTTTAGAAAAATGACAATAGCTCCATTCATGCGTGAAGCAGATTTGACATTCTCACATCCAGCTATCTCCCCGACTGCCAACACACACTCTCCAAGGCAGAACTGTTCGGGAAATTTAAAGATGGAGGAGTCAAGTGTAAGGCGGGACTTATGGTAAAAGGCATGTACTATTGGCTATTGCAGTAGGCCATCACTGTCACAATGCAGGGTTAATATTTTTAAAAGATCATAAGATCTCTTGAGACAGGGGTTGTACCGACAGACTGGAGAATTGCAAACATAATACCAAAACAAAAACAGTTGCACTGGAACATTTTTAAAGTGGGGTGCTGAAAGCCATTGAACAAAACTGTAACCCCTGTATATGATGGAAGCCATGCAAAGCCAGCACCCCTAGTTTTGAGCTTTAAAATCTGGTCACCCTACTGTTTGCTTAACATTGTTGTCATAATGTTTTCCTATACTTACAATGCAATTTTACCCAAAAGAAAATGTAGTTCAAGATTTGCATGTATACAAATTCATAAAGCATATAAACTTATGCTGACAATAGTTCAGGGGGAAAATCACTAAACACTTGTGTAGGTGGTCCTCCTAGAAAAATACTGGGAATCACAGATAGTTAAATAAGGGTAAGATCAAATCAGGGGCAATGATGTTACTGGACAGGGTTTTCAAAATCAAAATCATCTGAGGTTCTGTGAAACCAGCGAGTGTTTTAATAGTCACCTTTGTGTCCTCCTGTGTCAACAACGCAGCAGTATGCTTCAACCCCAGTTTTATTAAACACGGCAAGAACATATTATTTGAGACTTTGCAAACCGAAAGTGTCAACAGCCGGAACGTCAGACCAGCGTTACAGTTACAGAACAAAAATAAATAAATAAATAAAATAAAAAAATCAACCAGATGGTCACAGTGAACCATTACAAAAGCGTTATTAATAATACACACTGGTCGATCTGAAAATGAATATAAATCTCAAGTACATGCATTTACATTAATACACAGATCAACATTTACCAGCTTAGTTCAATAAGCAAGACAGCAAGATGTATTTCTTCTGTTCTAGATCCTTTCAAGATTCAGTTTGAGATCTCACAAATCACTGTCAATAAAAACAAAAGCCTTACACCAAAAAACAACCTTGAACACATCAAGAATGCTGTGGCGATCAACCAGGGCAATCCTCTTTTTATTAAGAGAGGAATGAGTGATATTGACTAAGCCCATGCTTCAGCCTGACCAAACCACTGGAACGAGGTATTATTTATTATTATTATGATGGTTCAGGGTAGAAAGGAAAGTCCCCAAACACCCCAGTCTCCTAATCAATGTGATCTATAAATATTACCCAGTAATTTTTTTTGCATTCATGTTCATTTGGAACTCACCACAGCTGGTGTAACATTAGAACAAAATAAGTTCTTCTTAACTAGCTTGCCTGTTTCAGAGCAAACTGCATGATCCATTTGCACACACATATCTAAGGAACTCCAGGTGTGGTGGCTGTGCTGATGTACTGCGACTGAATAACATGAGACTGATCCTTCAGGGGAAAGGTCACAAAGCTAGTGGCCTTCTCTCCAAACCAGCAGGAATTCATTCTTTTAATTATTACTGGTAAACCTATGAGCTCTGTTCACAAAAAGAAAAAAATAATCTGAGCAAGTTGATCTTTGTCAATTTCTTTAAAGTTGCAAATGTTTATTCTTTCTCGAAAAACATCAAGATGAGAAACTTTCAAACAAAATCTTTCATGAAAAAAACAAAAACAAAAAAAACACACATTTTGAATGTTATGTTCTTCAATCTTAAGGCCACTGCTCACTGGATGTGGTTCTTTATCAGAACTGAACATATCAAATGGATTGCAAACGGTGCATTTCTTCTTGTACCTTGCACATCGCCTGAATTGACGCCTTGATTCAAAAATCATTTCTAGTCAGCTCTTGTCAGTGCACTAAAATAATAGCAACCAATAAAACTGCATTTACTGCTGGGGACCCCAGGCCTTGACGCAATGGCAGGTTTTAAAGCAGTCACAGCTTTGTCCTCGATGTGCAAGTCGGCCAATGTATTTGGTGTGATCAACTTGCAAATTCAACATTCAATAAGAAATTACAGAACGTGTCCAGCGTGCAATGGCCTTAAACAAACACTCACGTTCTCTTTGTGAGACAGTCATAACACTGGTCAACATCAAAACTCCCATTCTCCCCATTAACCATTTACAAACTGATTCCAATAACTATTACTGGCATCTCATTTTATATATACATTTATTTATCGAATGGCTTGACCAGAATAATTAGATGCCATCTTTCTCCAGGTTATTAATAAGATCAAATAAAAGTGCAGATCTTATAGTCATTGCCATCAGTGTGCCCCAGGTTATCAGCCTTTCTCTTTTCCCCAGCTCCATTTGCAGGCAGGACTTGCAGCAGATCATTTCTCAGCGGTTGTTTAGTGTCTTCATTTCACTTCAATCAGTGGTGAATGACGGAGGACTCGTCAGTGACTCCTCCCCCTGCATCGTCGCCATGGCGACAAAGCACGGGCAGCAGGATGGCCAGTATGATGAGAATGAACGTGCACAGGCCCATCAGCGCATAGGAGATGATCCACAGGACTGGCTCCTGTATTGCTGGGGTCTTTGCACAGTTGCTGGAAACGTCCCGAGGCCAGGAACGGACCTCCGATCTCCGACAGAGGGGAGCCACTTTTTTCTGTCATCAGGAATAAACCCATTTTAGTACAGGGTGACTCAAAGCATGTAGGACAGGGAAGTTCAGTAATCTGGAGTAACACCAGGGACCGTTTTTCAAAACTTTTAATCTGAATCAAAGTGATCTTGATTTGGTAATCCTATATTTTGTGATCAAGATTACTTTTATCTGGATCATTTTGATCAGTTTTTTTCTGAAATGTCACTGCTGGATTACATTTATCCAGATAACAAATAATCACGATTACAAAATCCAGTTTTTGAATAGGCTAGTTCTTAAGTTTTTTTTTTTTTTTTTTTTTTAAAGAGGCCTTATATATGATATAACCTAATTTAACAAAGATCGTGGTAATAATGATTAATATACAACTTTACTTATTTTGTTTTATATATTATTTTTTAACAAAATCTAAAATTAATGTTTTAATGTTAGTGCACATATAACACATGCAAATAATGGTTAGCAGAAATTAAATAACTAAATCTAAATTGAATAAAATAAAACTTTTGAAAGTTTTTTTTTTAGACATCTTCATCGTCTTCCTCGTCGGTCGGGAGTCCAGCATCTCTCAGACGAGCTTTGTGGAGGCGTATGTGGAGGCGCATGCGTATGCTTTTTTTTATTAAAGCCCTACCACTAAGTACGTGTTTTCCTTTTTGCTTGCATGGATACAAAACTTAAATAAATATGTAAATATTATATTATAACACTTATTTGGACAAATAGTGTGTGTGTTTTGCTATGACAATTCAAACAAAATATTGATGTTCTATGGCCATTTAAAAAGCTAAATATACCTCTGCAGTAGGATCACAATAATCCTGGTATTGTGGATCAAAGTAATCCTGATCGCCTTTTAAATTCTGAAAACCCAATTGCACAATATAATCCAGGAAATAAAATTCCAACCAGTAACGTGCTGTGATTTTAAAATGTACCTGCACAGGTGCTAACGGCAAAGCCAACCTTCTTCTGGGCACGGTCAAAGGTCACGAAGTTCTCCATCACCGTGGCGCCGATCACTAAGCCACTGGTGGAGGACGAGATGCGGAAGCGGTAACACTCGAGTGAGTTATCAAGACCTGACACGAGCTGAACGTAGAGCTGAAGCACAGAGACAACAAGAGACGTGAGAAACCTTGAAAGCTTTTTACTAAAGTGAAACACTGCTGACATCTAGTGGTCAAGTGACACAAGAATTACAGACCACAAAGCTCACTGTACTTTCCTGGGTGCATTTCAAAAACAACAACCGATTTGTTCCCTTTCTCTGGCACTGGTGAAGGTTTATAACACTATAAAACATGAAAAAAGGTAAAACATGAAACTACACACACAAGGACTACCTGTGGCATGATGGTGATGCGGAAGGACTGGCTGGCATTCATTCCCCAGATAAATGGAGATTTTCGAAGATTCTCCACTGTGTCTCTCCTTTCATCCAGCAGGCTGCTGTGGTGCCAGTCCAGAAATCGCTGGAAACCTGCTGGATCTATCAAGAAGAAGAGGAATGTGTTAAAGACAGCAAGCCACAGGACCAGAGGCAGAGGAACCAATACATGAAAATATAAAAAGCAGCCTGCAGCCCAGACAAAGAGAAAGAGAAAGACAGTACAGGAGCCGAACTTCTCAAATAGGATTCATCCAACAGCACAGTGCCCCAAATCCACACTGGCTTTGGGAGAAGAGCCCACAATGTGTAGACCGACATTTCAGTGAAGCAAATGCCAGCCAAAGCACCCACGATGAACCTTCTGACTCTGGTGTTGGTCACCATGACAACGTGAATAGAAAAGGAGATGCAGCTTCTCTATAAGCGGTGTTCTGTTTGTACAACAAGTTATAAAGTAAGGAAAGAGTCTGACACCCCCTCTTCATGCAAACATGGCAATTTCCTTTTCTAAAGTCAGCAGCCAGTGGCTGTATGCAACACAGTCTTTGTTACTTGGAACCCTGTTTTGGTTTACCTAGGTTGGGGCCAATTCCTGGTTTTCAACTCCAATTTTTAAAATCAATTCTCAATTGCAATTCCTTCAAGGAATTGGAATTGATGTTTTAGAGACATAATAATTGTTGTGATTGGCTTCAAATGAACAATTTAATTGACAAACCTTGACTTCAATTTAAGTAATTTGTTGCCAGAATACTGTTCATTGCAATTTTGATCAATGATGTGTTGGAATTGATTAAAAGGGAACAGGAATGAGAATTGGATTTGAGGAAATTATTTTAAAAGGAATTGGAAGTGGAATTGGAATTGAAAAACAAGAATGGACACCAACCCTGGTGTGTTTTCTCATGCTGTATTATGTGCAATGAGCTCGTAAGGTAACTTGAAATATGTTAAATCTATTTTAACACTTATAATGACAAACGTTGTTCTAAACCCCCTATAGTAAAACCTTACCAGAGTATCCAGCTGCATGTTACATTAAAAAAAGAATAATAAAGACACAAAAAAGTGACAATATACAGCTGGTTACATAGACCCTGGTCAGCACTAACCTTGGACTAGCCCATGTTACTTTAAGGAAGGCAGTCTGAACTCAGTGCTAATCTGGATCTGACAAACCAGCTGCTAGAGTTAAATGTTCACCTCTGAAGCGAGGGCTTTCTCACTGGTACTGCTTTCTGTTTAAGGGTTTTGAAGGCTTGGTACCTCTTATTTGAGTGCTCTGGTAGAAAGGACCAGCGTTGGCTCTAGTTTACACTCTCAGGATTCTGTTCATGTGGCTGTTCCAAGGATTCAAACCCGTACAGGAGAATTCTCTTTGCACAGCAACTCCCAAAGACGTGGAACTGTTTCCATCATAGTATGAAGATGACATTTGATATTCTTTCCTTCTGGTTTTAAAGATCACATTAGGGAATTGCTTAGAACCTCCTGCCAATGCTTCTACTTCAGACCACATTAACAAAGAGATCCATGTCTAATTTATACTATTCTTAGATCTCTGTTTTCCATGGACCTCCTTGTAAATAAAGCCTGGGTGATTCTCCTGGTTAAATAAATAAAATAAATAAAAATAACTACAATGTTAAGTTAGAAAAAATGATTTCCAAATTTAAATTTATAGTAACTGCTCTAACCCTGTTTACAAGAATATATTGTTCACAAACACACAACTATTAAAAACCAACCCAAAAAAAAAAACACCCTAACCTTCTTACCAAGGATGTTGTGATGATGGCATCCACGACGGCCTTAAACACAACGTCGGGAGGCGCAGCAGTGTCGCCCACTGTCCACAATGGCTTTGTCAGTGTTGTACTGAAATGAGAAAGAGACACAGAACGGCGACAGCCCGTGAGCCCAGGCCTTGAAGGAACAAAGTCTCTAAAGGAAGCCTCTGTTGGGAGGAAGGCTTCAGAGGAATGCAAGGCAGAGCACCGTTTTTAAAAAAATGACTTTCGATTTTTTTTTTTTTTTTGTCCTTAACAGGAAAAAGATATTGAAGCTTTGTTCAACACAAACAATGCAAGCAGCAGGCTCTTGCACAATACATACATGGTACTGCCAAACTGGGAAACAGTTACTAGGAAAAACCCTGGCACATACAAAATAGGACCTAGACATGCAAAGATAACCACTTTGCATTTAGGGTGTATGTACTGTACACTTATCACCTGTGAAAGTAAATTGTTTTTTTTCTCCTTAATGAACAAAAGTTTTAATAAATACATGTATAATAAAAGGTCAGGACACAGGGAAAATGAAATAAGGATAAAAAACAAACAAGGATAGAGGATATTTTAATTTTATTTATTTTAACAAGTAGCTTCAATTTCTTTTATTTTTGTAAACATTTTACTGAATAGCCTTCGTCTTTCCTTTTAAACTGTGTGACTGTATAGACAGAGAGTAGGTGAGGCTGGAACAGTGGAAAGGTCCCATTGTCACATGAATGGAATGAGAAAGGCTGTTCAGTCCCATTTAGGATTTAAAGACAGGTTTCGTGGCATGTTAATTTAAAAGCACATTTACAGGAGTGTGCCTGTTTAGACAATACTAACCCCCCTTTAAAGTGCAAGACAGTACATACCTCTTGACAGTCAAAGTTTAAATTCTGGCCCCCAACCTCTAGCTTAAGGACCTCCACCTGGTAATACAATTCCTCCTTAATGGGGGTGTACCATATAGACCCCTTGTACAGAGTTGGTTCAATCCCACCCATGACCTGAAAGTAGAACATAAACTTATATGAGCAATGCAACCAACTTATGAATAACAAAAGCGTTTTATTTTTTGATTGTATCTGCTATTGTATCTGATGTAATACAAATAAGGATCAACCTGGGTGAATGCATGGGGAAGAGGAACTCATGTGGAGAACACATGATTACAACTTGTTCTTGTAAAACGTACAAGGCACTATGGAAAAGCTATGCTTTTAGGAAAACCTTCATTTTAAAACCAGGCAATTAGAAACACATGTCTAATATCGAACTGCAGCCTACAAAGTAGGAGTAATTCTGAAGTCCTGTCTGCATTGTATGTGCTTGAGGTACTAAATACAAATACAAATACCCTTTCCATTTCGATTGCCCTTATATTACTAATTGGAAGAACACCAAGCCAGGTACATCTCATCCTCCAAGCACAGATCACATGGTTTACAGCAGGGTTCCTCAATTGGAAGAACACCAAGCCAGGTACAGGTACATCTCATCCTCCAAGCACAGATCACATGGTTTACAGCAGAGTTCCTCAATTGGAAGAACACCAAGCCAGGTACAGGTACATCTCATCCTCCAAGCACAGATCACATGGTTTACAGCAGGGTTCCTCAATTGGAAGAACACCAAGCCAGGTACAGGTACATCTCATCCTCCAAGCACAGATCACATGGTTTACAGCAGGGTTCCTCAATTGGAAGAACACCAAGCCAGGTACAGGTACATCTCATCCTCCAAGCACAGATCACATGGTTTACAGCAGGGTTCCTCAATTGGAAGAACACCAAGCCAGGTACATCTCATCCTCCAAGCACAGATCACATGGTTTACAGCAGGGTTCCTCAATTGGAAGAACACCAAGCCAGGTACATCTCATCCTCCAAGCACAGATCACATGGTTTACAGCAGGGTTCCTCAATTGGAAGAACACCAAGCCAGGTACATCTCATCCTCCAAGCACAGATCACATGGCTCACTGTATCATTTCAAGACAGATGGAAGTCTCATAGATATTCAAGTTTATACTACCCATCCTGTCTTACCCAGTTCAATTGCCAGCACATCTAATTATAATGTACATGTTTACTACAAGATCAGTTAGTGCTGGTACATGAACACAATAGTCATGAAGAATTTTGATTTAGAAAACACAACTAATATTCCGATTAGTTTTTCCTGCTGTACGATAATTCTAACCCTTTCTCTCTATGCTGTACATGGCAAGCTACAGTATGCAGGCCAGGGGTGGTGTCATATTACTGTACCTGTAACACAGAATGTGAAAGGGGGAGAGGCAATCAAGAGCTACCAGCCTCATTACAGTTCTGCGGCTGGGAGGCACATTGTCAAATGCTAAATGCTCCAGTAATATCAACACCTCCGGGAGCATCTACATATAAACCCAATCCTGACCTTAAAAATCATACAATTACCCCAAACCTATAGCATAATCCTACACTAAAGTCACTACCGATGGGTCTGCATATCAACCCTATAGCGTAATCCTACATTGAAGTCACTACAGATGGGTCTGCATATCAACCCTATAGCGTAATCCTACATTGAAGTCACTACAGATGGGTCTGCATATCAACCCTATAGCGTAATCCTACATTGAAGTCACTACCGATGGGTCTGCATATCAACCCTATAGCGTAATCCTACATTGAAGTCACTACAGATGGGTCTGCATATCAAACCCTTTTCATTTCAAACAACATCACAGAGAATGTCTCACTCCTTGTTTTAAAGCCCGGGCATCCTGCTGCCTTCAGCCCATCCCATTAAACTTCAGAGAGTGAAGCATTGCGCAGCAGCGAATCTCACTTACCAGGCCACCTCCCAGGGGATCCCAAGTGCTGGAAGCTGACAATCCTGCTCCACACATCTGAAGGGAGAACATGTCTGGGATCCCAGTCTGCCTCACCAGAGAGTCAAAGAAAGGCTCCACTGAACTGTCCGGCTGCAGAAATAGACACGGGAGCAGTTAATACGTTCTAATACATAAACCAGAACTGATACTGTTTTCACACACAATACCGCTTTTACTATTCACTTCTGGACTAGTTAATGCATAAGCCCTCCTTGCCTTTCACACTGGGGAACTAGTACAGCAATTAACAGTAACAAAATGATTTGCTTGCAAACTGAACACTGTATTTGACAACACATTAAACACCATTTGATCTGAAAAATAACTTGACGGCATGACATGTATATGAATATAGGGAGAAGTAAGCTGTTACCTAATGTTCTCTGGTTCTCAAGAGTCTCTAAAGCTGAAGTGCAGTACACTTTCCAGTGATTTAATCTTTACTTGGCATGGTTTGCCCAGTTCATTTAAATCCTCCCTTTCCTAATAATAATAATAATAATAATAATAATAATAATAATAATAATATTAATAATAATAATAATAATAGCATTTTTGGTAAAATGTTATCAGTATATCTGAACTAAGACTTCTCAGACACAAGTCTATTAACAGATTCTGACTGAGGAAATGGCAGCATTATTGACAATAGAAGGGCGTTACGGTGGGTGTATTTGATTATTTTCTATGTATTTTATAGGAAGGGTTAGCATACCACAGTTCTTGTTTAGCAGGGTCATTACATTGCAAACTACACATTGTGCTCAGCAAGAGCTTATCAGAAGGGCACACAGTGGTACAGGATTGTTTAGCATCTTTACTGAACATTCACAATGCCTCATTCAGAAATGATCAAGGGCACTTATGAATGTTATTCTGGGGACTTTTCAGTTTTTCCAAGAAGCAACATAACTCAAAGCCTTATTGCCATTAAGGAGGTATTTATCCAGAGTGTTTTTTAAGGCGGTACATCAATGTGTAATATAAGCGTTATGCTTGCAGGCACACTAAAGAGAAACTTTACCTTAGCCAGCATTTTTGTAGGCCAGCCCCAGAATCCCTGCCAGTTCACCCTGGGTAAGAAGAAATTCTCTGATTGCAGAATAGTGGCAACGTTGATTCGAATGGTAACGATGTCCGTGCTGCTTGCCCACCCAGTTTCCTTGTGTGTATCTCACAGAGACATCCATTCCAGAGGAGTGATATGAACTGAGCTGGGAACAGAACACAGAATCGCTGACACTTCTGTACAGGGATGGAAAGAACACTTCCATTGCACAGCAGTGTGATCCATGGCTGATCAAGCTTGTATTAAAACCTGAATGGATGAACTGCGATGCAATAGGGTCTTATGGACATAAGAAACAGAAGAGGGTCTATTACATTGATCTAAACACCATCACTTATTAAATATTAAAAGAGGAACACTGGCATTTTTACTTGATTAATGACAGAAAATACTCTCACACACTGTTAGAGATGCTGATTTTTACAAAGCTCCCTTCTTTTAATGATTTAAAAACAAGTGTGTTTAGGTCCGCCACCATTTAGATTAACTGAATAGACTCCCCCAGCTAATCAAAGAGGAAGCAGGTACTGAATTTCTAAAACGGACAATTCTAAGCAGCAAGAGAAATGGTCCACAAAATGCAGTGCTTCAGCACAGGTTCAGCACCATTTAAACCATTCTTACAAGCCTGAGAGCCACGTCTGGCATTTCCAGTGGATCTCTCAGCTTGTATTGTCAGTGATCACATTTTCCATGTATTTATTTGTACACCTTTGCTGAGAGATGTCTTTCTTCCAGAATGACACTGCTTTTCACACCACGATGCTGTCAGTTTTATATCATATATATCCCTTGAAAGCAGATGCCTCCCCACTTTGTATTTAGCACTGAATTCCTGCCCTGTAAGTGGCTCCGATTTCTCATTTCAGATATGTGCCGGAGGAGGAGCTGCCGAAGTCCCCTTTGCAATATCCTCTGCTAATTACTACCTGCTCCAAGGCTGGGGTTTGACACGCACCGGGAAAAACAGCACACTGTTTTTAGCTACGCAAGCCAAGGAAAATAAAAGGCTCCAATTACAGAGAGAGCGCCTATCTCACTTCTATCATGCCACATTCTGAAAGCACCACCCTGTACAGCAGAGAGAGAGAGACAGGCCCAGTGTGCCTTTGTTTGTTACCAAAGCCACCAGTGCCCAGTTTCAGAGTTTCTTGGTAAATTAATTACCTTATTTCTAGACTGGCAACAGCAATTAGCTACTGGTGTTTTTGGTGCCCAGTTATTTTACACCTGATTTTCTCCACAATTTAGACGGTCCAATTATTGTTTTCCCTCACTGCAGTAATTCCCACACAGCTCAGGGGAACTGAGGCAGTGGGAGTCCTCCGCCCCCACAGCCAAGCCAGCTTCCTCTATACCCAGGAACTTGAGAGCAGATGTCCTCACGCCCCAGCTCTGGAGGAGCAGGGCTGGCGCTGGAAGTGTCCGCCCGAGCCCATTCGGTGCCTGGCCAGTAGGTTCTGCTGTAGCGAGACGAGGAGAAACAATCCCTGCTGCTTTTTGCCTCTAACCCACACCACAGCCAATGCAATGCCCCCTTCCAGAATCCCCAACAAAGGCCGCTGGACTTTGCACAGACAGGACCTCGCCCCTGACCCACCCTGCACAACACACGCCATGTTTTTACCAGGTGAGCAACTTGGGGACAGAGTCATTTTTAACCATAACAAACCTCTCCTTTCCAACGAGTCCCAAAGGGATCTAGTAAAGGCTCCAAGGTCACACAGCAAGTCTGTCACTGAAATTTAAAGGACTGCTAACCAAGGTGTATTTATTATTATTTTTTTTTACTCTCTTAGCACTATCAAAATGATTACTGGTCTCCTTTTCTTCTGTCAAAGATCTCTTTGTTCTATGCTTGTATTTCAAACGTTATTATTATTATTATTATTATTTATTTCTTAGCAGACGTGACTTACAATTCTTACAAGATATCACATTATACATTATTTCACATTATTCTTTACATACAATTACCCATTTATACAGTTGGGTTTTTACTGGAGCGATTTAGGTAAGTACTTTGCCAAGGGTACAGCAGCACCCACCTGGGATTGAACCCACAACCCTCCGGTCAAGAGTCCAGAACCCTAACCATTACTCCACACTGCTGCCCCTACAATATGCAGATATCTGAAGGAGAACACCATAATGAAAATCGCTGCTGCTTCCTTATACCCTAATCACACCATCTGTGGAGGTTTAAATCCCACCACGCCACACACACACGGAACCAGAAAGCAGGCGCTTAATACAGGTTTGTTAAGCACAATGAAAAGGGGGGGCAGTAAAACTACTGATAAAGCTCATAAGAATAAGGTTAAACCTCCTGTGGATTTTCTACTTACAGTTTCGAATTGAAGTGGTAATGGGGGGCAGGAGCACCAGCCACTGCAAAGTTACTGCTCCCTGTGTCTACCAGTACATTCAGCTGTGAAGAAGAAGAAGAAGAAGAAGAAAAGGATTGAATATATACAGGAGAGCCCATACTGTGACAAGGGGGGACATGGGAATCATGCAAGCTTAGGTCAAGAGTGCAGATAACACTGCTTCAAGGTCCCATGCCTCCTATAAAATACCAACTATGTGTCTTGGTAGAATATGGATAAATCGAACACACAGGACAGCGCCCACTGAAGTGTGCAGACTCAGATTGGAAAGGGCTTCAGCACAGGAACCTTTCCACCCAAGACATGAGCTAGATCTTCTGAATAAGAAATAAAACGAACGGGACAAGCAGGTACGCCTGAGGGAGGAAAGATGAAGCCGTGTGGATGTATCGTAGGTTGTGAAACCCAAGAGAAGACCTCTTACTTTATTTCTGCTTTGCAGTCATGTTGTCATTCCATGCAGTCTGAGAAAGAACTTGTAGGTATACTGTAGCTTTGTATACACAACTTACAGGCTTTTAATGGTAAAATGATTTTAAGATAAAACGTTTTGCCACACTGATCCCTGCAAGTCAGCTGCCTAATAAAAAAATCATAGAACTTGCACTGGAACATTTCCCAATTGTAAATTGAACACAGGGAACACTTACTGTACACCCTAGTCACACTTATGCACTATGGGTAAGCACGCCATCATCTCATTTTGAAAGCGTGATTGAATACGTTTTGTGGATTGCATTGTGTTTCAAAGCTCTTTTCTTCCACATCACATTATATTTTTCTGTTACAAAAGGTCACACGCCAAGCAAGCTGGGATGCTTATGAAATTGCACCCCATTGATTCCTAAATCAAATCTTGATTGACGGACAAGAAAGCAAAAGATAAAAACCGAATGCTGTCGCATGCTGCATGACCACAAACGCCAGATAAAGTGAATAATCAAAAAGAAGCACAAGGGTGTGAGGAGACTGCAGAAGAGGCTGTCACCGGTCCCAATCTTAAGCTGCTACAGGGTATTCCTAATGCTTAGGCAATGCTCACTCTGCATTACTTTCACCGTATATGCACAGTCAGCACGCCCAGCTAATCTACGCCTCGCAGCACTAATTGGCAGATGCCGAGCAAAAGATGCTGCATCTGTTAGCTGTTTGTAGAGATTAGCAGATGTGAACCACCCAGTGACACAGTGTCTTTTGAACGGGTTAACAGATGCGGCAATTTGCAGCTCATTGAAATGCTGGCCTCGTTTAGCACGGGACTCCTAATTACATCACAGGTATGGCTGCTTTCTTTTGCAACCTCAGGGAGTCGGCTGTGCCAACACACAAATCTGGAGCGCTGACAACACACAAACATAGGCAATGGCAATAACTCCTGGAGAAGTAACAAAGTAAAATGGGATTGTGCTACTTTTATTTTTGTTCCCCTTTCAGATAAACCGATCGATACTGCTGTGGCTTCATTAAAAAAAAAAAAAAAAAAAATACACGATAGTGATACAAAAACTAAACTTAAATTCACGAGCAAGTGTTACAGAGGTTAAGATAACAATAACATTCCAGGAATCTTAAAAGGGTTAAAATAAACTTAAATTCACGAGCATGTGTTACAGAGGTTAAGATAACAATAACATTCCAGGAATCTTAAAAGGGTTAAAATAAACTTAAATTCACGAGCAAGTGTTACAGAGGTTAACAATAACATTCCAGGAATCTTAAAAGGGTTAAAATAAACTTAAATTCACGAGCAAGTGTTACAGAGGTTAAGATAACAATAACATTCCAGGAATCTTAAAAGGGTTAAAATAAACTTAAATTCACGAGCAAGTGTTACAGAGGCTAAGATAACAATAACATTCCAGGAATCTTAAAAGGTTTAAATTTGCCCATCCGTTCGGTATATTGGTCTCAAATTTGCACATTAGAAAGATGAATGTATTTGATGAACGTCTGTTATTAAAACACGCCGCTATTAAAGAAAATAACAGAAGACAACTGAAGAATTTCTACAAACACCAGTAAAAGATAATGTTCTCTCAGGATCAATCTGTGGAATAAACTGCTTCTTAACTAGAAAGTAACCCTACAGTAGCTCAAGTCCAGATTTAAGCATTAATCCGGTCCTTTCTCCTGCTGCATACAGTGTGTGATTAGACCAGTTTGAGGGCACTGCTTGTGGCATCTTGTCTAGTCTCCAAGTTTCAACCCTGAACAAACTAGGAATTGAAAAATAAAAGTTTACGTTAAACAGCGATGTTTAGAATAACACAGCTATGCAAAACGGAGTTGTCAATTCATCGTAGTGATACCTAAAACAAAGGAAAAACTGTTTGTGAGGGGAAAAAAATAGATTCACAAATGTTTCTATTTTTTCAGCGTTTTTCCAACACTTAGAGCTGCTGATTGCCAATAGAATACGTTCCTTAGTGTCGGCCTACTGTAGGTCACTCAGCCTTATTTTTTTCATTAAATTGTTCAGGAGTAGCAGGTGGGCAGGTTCTTACACACAACGACAAGCATGTGTGCTGAACAATTCCCAGTGTGCAGACAGGGTTGGGTCAATTCCATTTCCTTTTAAAAATCAATTCCCAATGTCAATTCCCTTTAATCAATTCTAACCGAGACGGATTAAAAGGGAATTGGAATTGAATGACCCAACCTTGGATATGTGGGTTACTTGTGAGTTTTAGGACCCCTTGTTCTACAAATCTGGAACTTTGCTTGTTTCATTCCCCGCCATTGTGAAGCAGGATAAAAACCAATGCAAGAAGTTACAAGCCTTGCAAGCTTTCACAAAAATCTGACATCCAAACAAAAAGGTATAATGTGTGCTGTGCTGCAGCTAGTGCACCGAACGAGGAGACAGAAACTGGCATGCTGCTAGAACTTTACAAAGCAGAGCGGGCCGGCCGGCCAGACACACTTCTGTACATGGCCAGCCTCCGGCACCGCATTTCTGGTGAAAGCAAAAAGCTTAGGAATAGATTAAACTACTATGCAATGGGAGTTTTGTTTCTATCCCTGAGTACTGTTGTAATTGTGCGACAGTGACTTCGTACTGTAATACTGGCTGTGTGGTTAAAGAAAAGGGCTTTGTAACCAGGAGGTCCCCGGTTCAAACCTGGCTCACTCAGTGACCCAGAGCAAGTCACTTGACCTCCTTGTGCTCTTTTCGGGAGACGCTGAAGTAAGTGACTCTGCAGCTGATGCATACAGTTCACACACCCTAGTATCTGTAAATCGCCTTGATAAAGGCGTCTGCTAAATAAACAAATAATAATAATAATAATAATAATAATAATACCTCTAAAACAAAATTCAGAGACAGCAAAAAAAGAAGTTCTGAAGGAATCTAATCTAGCAATAAGCAGACGGAAAGTTCTAATCTACAATGTATCAGCGTGATAATCTCCACCAGAGTGAAGACAGCTACAGTAACAGGGTATAGGTATACAGTTTACATGCATTTCAACAGCTTCAAATGTGTTACCTTTTCTTATCGCGACAACCACTACACCCCCGTCACAAGTACTGTATCACACTGAATAGAACGCATAGTTTAACAATTCCTGTAGCCTAAACCCAAATTAAATAAATGATTGTCATATTGCGATCTGTATGTTAACCCCACCTGTTGAAAATGGTTATGGTTTTCACGTTTGTGAGTTATTCAAAGTCAGTATAACACGATTTGCAATAATTAATAAATACATACATACATACATACATACATACATACATACATACATACATACATACATACATAAATAAATGAATGGATTCATTAATTGATAAGTTCAGTTAATACATAAGTTACACTACCATTCAAAAGTTTGGGGTCACTTAGAAATTTCCTTGTTTTCAATGAAAACATACATGAAATGAGTTTGAATAGGACATATAGCAAAATGAATAGGAAATATAGTCATTGACAAAGTTAGAAATAATGATTTTTAATTGAAATAATAATTGTGTCCTTCAAACTTTGCTTTCGTCAAAGAATCCTCCATTTGCAGCAATTACAGCCTTGCAGACCTTTGGCATTCTAGTTGTCAATTTGTTGAGGTAATCTGAAAAGATTTCACCCCATGCTTCCTGAAGCACCTCCCACAAGTTGGATTGGCTTGATGGGCACTTCACGCACTATACGGGTCAAGCTGCTCCCACAACAGCTCAATAGGGTTGAGATCCGTGACTGTGCTGGCCACCCATTATAGACAGAATACCAGCTGACTGCTTCTTCCCTAAATAGTTCTTGCATAGTTTGAGCTGTGCTTTTGGGTCATTGTCCTGTTGTAGGAGGAAATTGGCTCCAATCAAGCGCCGGCCCACAGGGTATGGCATGGCGTTGCAAAATGGAGTGATAGCCTTCCTTCTTCAAGATCCCTTTACCCTGTACAAATCTCCCACTTTACCACCACCAAAGCACCCCCCAGACCATCACATTGCCTCCACCATGCTTGACAGATGGCGTCAAGCACTCCTCCAGCACCTTTTCATTTGGTCTGCGTGCTCACGAATGTTCTTCTTTGTGATCCTAACACCTCAGACTTAGATTTGTCTGTCCATAACACTTTTTCCAATCTTCCTCTGTCCAGTGTCTGTGTTCTTTTGCCCATCTTAATCTTTTTTTTTTTATTGGCCAGTCTGAGATATGGCTTTTTTCTTTTGCAACTCTGCCTAGAAGGCCAGCATCCCGGAGTCGCCTCTTCACTGTTGACGCGGAGACTGGTGTTTTATGGGTACTATTTAATGAAGCTGAGGCCAGTTGAGGACCTGTGAGGCGCCTGTTTCTCAAACTAGACACTCTAATGTATTTGTCCTCTTGCTCAGTTGTGCACCGGGCCTCCCACCCTTTTCTATTCTGGTTACAGCCAGTTTGCGCTTGTTCTGTGAAGGGAGTAGTACACAGCGCTGTACGAGATCTTCAGTTTCTTGGCAATTTCGCATGGAATAGCCTTCATTTCTCAGAACAAGAATAGACTGACGAGTTTCAGAAAAAAGTTCTTTTGTTTCTGGCCATTTTGAGCCTGTAATCAAACCCACAATTGCTGATGCTCCAGATACTCAACTAGTGTAAAGAAGGCCAGTTTTATTGCTTTTTAATCAGCACAACAGTTTTCAGCTGTGCTAACATAATTGCAAAAGGGTTTTCTAATGATCAATTAGCCTTTTAAAATGATAAACTTGGATTAGCAAACACAACGTGTCATTGCAACACAGGACTGATGGTTGCTGATAATGGGCCTCTGTACGCCTATGTAGATATTCCATTACAAATCAGCCGTTTCCAGCTACAATAGTCATTTACAACATTAACAATGTCTACACTGTATTTGATGAATTTGATGTTATTTTAATATACACAAAATGTGCTTTTCTTTCAAACAAGGAAATTTCTATGACCCCAAACTTTTGAACGGTAGAGTATATTCTTACCCGCTTGAGACGGAGTTCCCAGTAACATCTCTATATAATAGCCACGACCTGAGTCTCCTTGTAAGTTGTTGACCATTTGCAAAAGTTAACTTTCCCACTTGGGTCTGTTGCCAAAGAAAGCTCATTTGTCGAACTAGATTCATTTTTCCAAAGAACTGAAATCTATATCCACGGACGAATTGAAGTTTCCAGTGTAAATCTTTAGTGGGAAAGTGAACTTCGAGTTACAAGTACTGGGGAAGAAAAACATCAAACACAGCAACGAAAACGTCTTCATTTTCACTACACCTCTCAGCGCAAAACAAAACAGCAACAAGAACTATGCCAAGCGTCAGCCAAGAGCAGAGTCCGTTTAATTTAAAACGTCTTCACATTGCAAACTTACTTCCGCATCTCACTCCGGAAGCGACTTTTTTTTCCCCCCAGATAAAAGTCTCTCGTTGCTCTGATATAACCGTTGTCTCTAACTCCTGTCAGTCTCAGTTAACGGTTGGAGGAGAAAAGAAGGAGCAAACAGAAGAGCACAATTACCAATTGGAAGAGCACAAAACAGCACAAAAAATAGCAATATTTCAATCTACGTGGAAGGTCTACAATAAATATACGTAGGTAATTACATATTTTATAGTGGATAGTGATGTAAGTAGCATGTGTTTTAAAGGCTTTGTACAAATTATACAAGCGGTCCCACTTACAGTTATATGTTTTACTGAAGGGGGTATACGGTTATGGCATGAATTAACACGCAGTAGTCCTGCTTTCTGGGATGCCACAGGTGGGCATTGTTAAATCAAAATTTACGAAGAAAAGAATTTTATATTATGAATTGTTAGTATGTAGTCCGGTAACTCCTCATTTGTCTGTGCCTGTAGCTTTTATGATCAGCGAAGAGCACACACAAAGTGCAGTGGAATATCTTCTTACAACAATAAGAGATTATGAAATTACCTGTGCAAATAAACAGCGACAGGTCAATTGTACTGCTTCAGGCATCAATTAAAGTATTCAATAATGAAAATATGGAAAGTGATTGATTCTAATAGAAGCATTCCAGATGAGGATTTAGAATGTAATTCACAAATTAAATCTCCATTTCTTGAACATTTTGAAAACATTAAATTGAAAGCGCAACGCAATTTAGAAACGTGTGAATGTGGCGAAAAAAATGCATATTCTGGAACAATTCTGTTAGAGAAACTTTTCGGTCTTTTCATTCACGTTACAGTTATTTGGTCTTAGAAACCTTAAACGTTCCTTTCCAAACCCACCTTCTCAGAATACGAACATATTTAACCTTAATGAAAGGGGTACACAAAACAGTAACAATGCGTTAGATGCGCAATGTAAGCGGGACGCGTCCTCACGAGGAGGACCAACTCAAATTAAAAGAGTTCGGCAATTTTCTAATACATTTCATAAGCAAACAACTTGCTCTAAAGTTGAAACAAAATTAACAGAATGTGGGTCAATTAACGTATTAAACTCCCAGCGCATACTTGATGTTTGTAAATTTCAAAATCAATATCTTAATTGTTGGTTTAATTCAGCTATACAATGTTTTCTAAACATTGAGAAAATACGAAAAAAACTGGAAAAATATGCTGAATGTTAACAGTAGTCTAGTTAGCTTAAAATTCACTTTACAAATTAAAGCACAGGTAATTCAATTTCAAAGTGTGGTGTCATCTTTATTTTCTGTACCCCCAGTGTGTCTACATTACATTTCACCCCACTTTCATAGATGCACAATCTTTAGTTTTGTCAGGAGTGGGTCTCGAGTGTGCCCAGCACCCGAAAATGCAGGGAAAACGGCTGTTTTAACTAGACACCTGACATAAAAAGTAGTGTTGCTATTACAGTGACGTAAATCTTAAGTAAGTAACTTTATTTTCTGTACCCCCAGTGTGTCTACGTTACATTTCACCCCACTTTCATAGATGCACAATCTTTAGTTTTGTCAGGAGTGGGTCTCGAGTGTGCCCAGCACCCGAAAATGTGTAGATTGAAACGTAGCATGTTTGCATTGGGTTTGTATGAAACGTGTCAAGCCTTAAATTACACTTCATCTTTTTTTTCACAAAGGTGTATTATACAGTACTTGAAAAAACGGCACTTGTATGCTAAACTGTAATGAGGATGGCTGTCCAGTCCAGCCATCTAGGATTCTCCAAACAAGCTCAAAGCCAGGTATAGGAAGATTTAGAGACAAATGTGGAGCTACAAAACCCTGAAGCACCCAGAATGATAGCAAAACATTCAAACTGTATTTAAAGCTACTGACTTAAAAACAGGTGCTCCATCTTCTGGTTGAGACTTCATTTAACTGTGGGCTCAATGAGAACAAAGCAGGAGTCTTATCATGGTGGTAACAAAACAGCTTATACTATTACAAAGAAGAGAGAGAGAGAGAAAACAACAAACCAAAACCCAGCGAAACCTAAATAAATCATAATAAAAGCATCCTCATCAATCAATAATAAATAATAAAACGCACTTCCGAAAAAAGGAAGCAAACCTAAGAGCACAGACCAATCTCCATTCGAGCAGAAAAGGTGCTGTGTGAAGTGGAACTAATTAAATGTGATGTGGAGAGGAATGGGGATCCTTCAGTTTCTCAGCATATATACAGTGTGCGGAAAAACACAGGGACTGCATTAGACATCATAGCTGGGGAAGTATTCATTACTCGCCCATATGTTTCATGCATTAGTCATTTGTACTAACAGCTTACCTATAGGTGGCATTACCCTTATCAAAGCTAATTCTGCTTGAGAAGAGTGCTTTACCTCTTCAATCATGAACCATGGCATCCACTAAACATTTATACTGTAAACTATTGACTGACAGGTCTGGAGGGGGATGGGGCAGCATGCCATTGTGGTTTCCAGAGCTGCGTTGGGGACTCGCTCAGGAGCATACCCCTTCAACAAGATTGCTTCTCTTGCTTGCTGTACATGTCCTGTATGGAAATACACTATAGTGTCATTATGATTGCGTTTTTAAGAAATGACCACTGAACAATCGAGGTTGGGATCTATTAGAGGATTTCCACCTAATAGAGCCAGTAGGTCCACAAAGATATAGGCTAGCTGTAGATCCCTGTGGATTTCTCTTTGGAAACTCATTGCTGACCATGTTGTCTGATGCACAGGTGTATAGCAGCTCACTGCTAAAACACATTGAGGAATAATGTCTAGTTCTGTCCTACACCAAATATTTTGTTTTTATTTAATAGGAAGTGATTTTGTCTTTTATGGTCACTCCAAGATTGAAAGCATCACAGGACTCTTGTCTATTCATACTTTTTGAAACCTAATATTAGTTGTCTTCTTCATTTAAACAACTGCTTAAGATGTCTTTTTTTTCATGATTTCTTTTTGTAATGTTGTTAAATGTTTATAATTGTCTGTTTGTTTGCTACCTACTGTATGTCACCCAGGACCTTAATAGAAAGAAGATGAAGTTGTGAAGTGGCACCCTGCTCGTGCCTCAGTGATTGTGCCAGGTTGTGAAGTGGCACCCTGCTCGTGCCTCAGTGATCGTGCCAGGTTGTGAAGTGGCACCCTGCTCGTGCCTCAGTGATCGTGCCAGGTTGTGAAGTGGCACCCTGCTCGTGCCTCAGTGATTGTGCCAGGTTGTGAAGTGGCACCCTGCTCGTGCCTCAGTGATCGTGCCAGGTTGTGAAGTGGCACCTGCTCGTGCCTCAGTGATCGTGCCAGGTTGTGAAGTGGCACCCTGCTCGTGCTTCAGTGATCGTGCCAGGTTGTGAAGTGGCACCCTGCTCGTGCCTCAGTGATCGTGCCAGGTTGTGAAGTGGCACCCTGCTCGTGCCTCAGTGATCGTGCCAGGTTGTGAAGTGGCACCCTGCTCGTGCCTCAGTGATCGTGCCAGGTTGTGAAGGGCACCCTGCTCGTGCCTCAGTGATCGTGCCAGGTTGTGAAGTGGCACCCTGCTTGTGCCTCAGTGATCGTGTCGGGTTGTGAAGTGGCACCCTGCTCATGCCTCAGTGATCGTGCCAGATTGTGAAGTGGCACCTGCTCGCACCACAGTGATCGTGCCAGGTTGTGAAGTGGCACCTGCTCGTGCCTCCTCAGTGATCGTGCCAGGTTGTGAAGTGGCACCCCTGCTCGCGCCTCAGTGATTGTGCCAGGTTGTGAAGTGGCACCCTGCTCATGCCTCAGTGATCGCCCAGGTTGTGAAGTGGCACCCTGCTCGCGCCTCAGTGATTGTGCCAGGTTGTGAAGGGCACCTGCTCATGCCTCAGTGATCGTGCCAGGTTGTGAAGGCACCCTGCTCGTGCCTCAGTGATCATGCCAGGTTGTGAAGTGGCACCCTGCTCGTGCCTCACTGATTGTGTCAGGTTGTGGAAGTGGCACCCGCTTGTGCCTCAGTGATTGTGTCAGGTTGTGAAGTGGCACCCTGCTCGTGCCTCAGCGATCGTGCCAGGTTGTGAAGTGGCACCCTGCTCGTGCCTCAGTGATCGTGCCAGGTTGTGAAGTGGCACCCTGCTCGTGCCTCAGTGATCGTGCCAGGTTGTGAAGTGGCACCCTGCTCGTGCCTCAGTGATCGTGCCAGGTTGTGAAGTGGCACCCTGCTCGTGCCTCAGTGATCGTGCCAGGTTGTGAAGTGGCACCCTGCTCTCGCACTCTCAGTGATTGTGCCAGGTTGTGAAGTGGCACTGTGCCTGGGCGCCCAGTGATTGTGTCAGGTTGTGAAGTGGCACCCTGCTCGTGTCTCAGTGATCGTGCCAGGTTGTGAAGTGGCACTGTGCTCATGCCTCAGTGATTGTGTCAGGTTGTGAAGTGGCACCCTGCTCGTGCCTCAGTGATTGTGCCAGGTTGTGAAGTGGCACCCTGCTCGCACCTCTGTGATTGTGCCAGGTTGTGAAGTGGCACCCTGCTCGCGCCTCTGTGATTGTGCCAGGTTGTGAAGTGGCACTGTGCTCATGCCTCAGTGATCATGCCAGGTTGTGAAGTGGCACTCTGCTCGTGCCTCAGTGATTGTGCCAGGTTGTGAAGTGGCACCCTGCTCGCACCTCAGTGATTGTGCCAGGTTGTGAAGTGGCACTGTGCTCATGCCTCAGTGATCATGCCAGGTTGTGAAGTGGCACCCTGCTCGTGCCTCATGATCATGCCAGCTTGTGAGCTATCCTCTGCCCCTTGGGAGTTTTAAAGGAACCACATCAGGTTCTTTTTTTTCACAAAGACTCCAGTTGCTCATTAAACCTCTCGCTTGTCATCAAAGGCTAGGTTTGCTTTGAATAATGTTGTTACCATACCATACTAATACTATCACTATTATCTGCTGTATTATTGAATTGTGGTTTGTCACACTTGAACAAAAGTTATTGTATTTCTTGCTCTTATTGTATTACTTGTATTGTAACACTTGAAATGTATTTGCTTACGATTGTAAGTCGCCCTGGATAAGGGCGTCTGCTAAGAAATAAATAATAATAATAATAATAATAATACCATAGAAGGTAAATTACATGGATGTTTATTTTTAGAACCAGGTAAATAAGTAGAAGAAAAAGAAAGTGAAGGAGAAAACTAAATTCAAGGTATAATGTACTATTAGTCAGCAATGTACTGTTAGTGCACTCGGCAGTTATCCAGATTTACTACACATTTGCTCCAGTGGTTCCCCCCCCCCCAAAATCAATCTTTCATTAAGTAACTCAGTGTATTAATCTAAGAACTCCTGCATTAATGTTAGTTGCTGGTTATGTGGCATTATTTTTCTTTGGTTTGGTTTTTCACAGTAAATGCTCAGTAAATTGCCCATTGTCATATCAATAGACCAGAACCACTGCGAACTCCCGGATAGCTACAGTACTGCTGCCCTAGAGTTCCAAAAGGTTGGGTCCTGTTTGTAGAGTCGCAGTAGAGTCTATATGCATTATACAGGCTAGCTGATTAAAGTTTGTGACTGTTATTATTCTACCTGTTTTGGACCCTGCTGATTTTATCTGTCAGTTTGCTTCCAAGCAGTCTTTGCAAAAATTGGATGTAATATATCATTCATGCTGCTGTTTTATTTTAGAGTGTCCTTTTTTGGCACATCATTGCCAGATATATAAAAAACTAGGATGGTTCTCATTGACAAATCAAAGGCTTTATCACTGGTATTGCTTCGATTTTAAAGTTATTAAAAGGTATGGTTCCTGATTATCTTAATACTTTGGTCAAAAAATTTCAATACTGGTTAAGTTTGCAGTCTCATGATTCTGGTAGTTTGGTAGTCCCAAGGATACGGACGCGATTAGAAGAATTGTTTATTTCTTATCGTCTCCTAAAAACCTGGAACACTTTTTCACCTGGTTTAAGAATGGAATTTGATAGCCTGTCATGTTTTGGTTATAAAGAGCGTATTGGGGATTTGCTGAAAACTCCATGCCATTGCTTTTCTTTTAGTCCACATTGAAAATAAATTATAATAAATACCTGCTGTGTTACTGCTCCTTTGTTTATTTGTTGTTACTGTCTAAGGCTGGGCCACACAAATATTAATTGTGTTGTTTTATGTATGATTGTGTCTGTGTATGACAGGACCCCCTTGTAAATGAGGCCTCGGCCTCAATGGGTTAATTTCCTGTATAAATAACTAAATACATAAAATAAAAATAAAAATGATCCTGATGAGACTAGATTTTCTTGTTATACCCTTTTGGACATCACAAGATTAGCTCACTGGCCTGCGTTTGAGTTGAACTCTTTCCTATAATAAATAATGCTCTAGCTCAAGGGCTCCTAGTCATCGGGAATGTGAGTGAGCTTTGTTCAACTCCTCGAGAGTCATCTACTGTGCAAGTCATGAGTTTGTACCCCAAACAGTATACAGAATAATATGATATGACATTAATCTAATGCACACGTTTCATATAAAATGATCTATGCACGAATCTCAATGTAGTGTATGATAGTGTGCATGTTACCTGTATGCAACATGTTTTGGTTTTCACATGTCTGCGGATGTGAGACAGCCAGGCTGAGGAAAGAGCCCATTGGCAGAGATTCTAGGAGAGCCTTGGGCTCTGTGAGCAGCAGGTATACGCAAAGTCACCCTGTGCAGAGAGGAGCTGGGGCTTAGATGTGTGCTTGTCCTTTAAGAGGAACCCAGCATTAGCATTCACAGAAACAGGTGACAACACCTGTGTTTGTAAATCCTTGTGTATCTCTCTGGCGCAGTGGGCACTCAGTCAATAGCATCGCCAAGGGGAGTCATGTTTTAATACATTTTTCTGTCAACTTTCTACCTTCCAAAGCTTCAGCTGTTCTTGGAAGATTAGAAGTAGCGTTTAATGTTTTCAGTGTTTACTGTCTTTTGGGTTTGTTTTTTTTTAACTCACTATGTATATGTCATACGCACACAGTTTGCTAAAAGAGATTTTAGAAAATAAAGAAAGTTCTCGGATTCCCAGATTTCTTTTCCAGGTCCTAGTTCATTTCACCTTGCACAGCATTCCACAAAACATGTTGGCTTTTTTAATCAAGATCCTTGTATGTACAATAAATACAGGTCAGAGGTAAAACTATAAGTCAAGACTGTAGTAAACAGACACCACGGTATCTACGTGTCTATAACTTAACAGGACACTGCAGCTTTTACATCTTAAATAAATCTTAGATAATGTTATCTAGTAATAATTGTGAAGATTGTCGCCTATTAATCTAGACCAGTGTTCCTCAAAGACCATTGGTTAAACACAGATTTAACCAACTGTCACAAAAGCAGAGATTGAGAGAACAGAGCGGTTGATAGTAATGGCTTCAGTTCCCCTAGCGATACATCAGTACAGCATTGCTGTATTGCAGGTTATGTCAATTGCTATCGTGGGCACAACAGTCCGGTTTTGCGGGCACAAATTTGCGGGCACAGCCTTGAGGACCACAGATCTAGACAGAGAAGAACCAAGCTAGGGGCTCGCTGACTGTTTGCTTACAGTAAGGGACTGATTGATCCAAGGGGCCTGCAGGCAGCAGCAGGGTTTCTAGCTCAGCAGCACCACCTGGAATCTCTTCATGTATAAAAGATGGGATTGCATTATTGCTGTGGGATTTGCAGCTGCACTAAACTCCCATTCCAACACAGTGCTTCCTGTAATGTTCAACGTCGATAAGTTTGTTCTCATTGGAAAGAGTCAGAAATAAACACACACGGCCCTCTTTAATGAACGATTCGGTGGAAGATCTATTTTCACGCAGGTTATTTTCTGAGAAAAACAAGCAGGGGAATAAAACTGTCAAGTCTCACACGGCACGCCTCGTGTTTTATTAAAACGCATGGGAACAGATTACAAACCCCCGTGGTATCCTGGTGTGTGGAAAACACATCACAGGTTCAGCAAACTCACTGGTTATTTAGGTCAGATCATTGAGTGGTTCAGTTTCTATTCATCACTTCCATGTTCAGTGTTGTTTATCTTGATAGGGTTTGTTTTTTTGGAAGTACGTATTGGTTCAATATACTGTATATGCACTGTAATGAAGAAACAACCAGTGGTAACTACTGGTGTTCAGGTTTGTATGTAATTAATAATGTTGTATTCAAGAAACGAATATAAATAATTCAGAAGGGACTTGTTTAATGTGCTCAAAACCCATAGCAGCTAGAATGCAACAAACTGGTCCTGCAATTGCAGAAGGGCGGATATTGTATTGTGCAGTTTAACTGTACTGTGCTGCAGTTATAATGATGGATAATTCATTTGTTTTGTCTTGTGAGATGACAGCACCTTCAACAGCCACAGAGAATCATACTTGGAATACATAATCAACGGCATGCATTAAAAACAATCTTTATAATGTATTTCCACTGAAGCTGGACGTTTGTGGGACGATCCTTTAAATTCATTGTTGGACGTTAATTATCCCTCTATGATATATTATGTTTGAACATACAGTGCATGCCTGTTGTTTAAAAATGCCTATGTCAGACAACCAGCATCAGTTAAAACCTATGAAATCTTTTTAAAATATAATAATCTTGTAGAAATATCTGAAGATATTTCCATCCAGGGTTAAGGTTGTAAAATGTCTAACCCATTCAGACAGTCTAATAATAATAATAATAATAATAATAATAATAATAATAATAATAATAATAATAATAATAATAAAAAAACAACACCACAGCTTGTTCTTTTTTGTATACATGAATTATCTTCATGGATAAAGCTAGCTGGAAGCAGGTACTATATTTGGTCTGATTCCTTATAAGGAGATCAGGCAAGTTCCCAGGCCACTAACCCCAAAGGCTGTTAATACATTATTTTGGTCATGTCTTCTGTCCTTGTGAAAGCCAGTCGTGCAAAGAATAACTCTTCACCCCTGGAAGGTGTGTGAAGGAGAAAACTACACACCTTAGACCTGCCTTGCAAACAGCAGGAAGATAGGTAATACGAAATGGATTTTTAAAACAAAAGAGGTTTGTCAGGTGATACCTGTAAGGAAAGTTGTTTGTATTACTAAAGGGCTGGTTTTATCTTGTATATCGCTGTATATACCATCTGGTCCAGTGCAGCAGGGTTATTATAATCATACAGAGATGAACACACTGTACTCATCCTTATTGCAGGTAATACAGTTTAATTCGAGGAACTATACTATACTGTACTCTAAATATTTGCAAGTTGCACAAGATTATTTTGGCTATTCATTAACCATATTAGTTATTTAATATTACATTAAAATCAATGCAAGTATATTGATCAGTTATTATTATTGGAAACTACAAGGGCTAACTAAAAAAGGAAAGTAGAGGAAAATATTGAAAAAGGAGAAAACTAGAAAGTATTTATTGTAAGGCAGTTTGAGTGGGATGTTTAGTAAACATGTTGTAATTTAAACTTTGGAGTGAAAAGCTTTGAAAATAGAATGTGTACTGTAGCATACTACTGTTGCTATGTTTTTTGCTGTAGTACCAAGGATATACACCAGAGGGCTCTCTCTTCCCTTTTCTTTGGCCTCCTCTGCTTGTATGTGGTGATGTGACACACAGGAGAGCACACATGTCTAGGGTGACCGCTCTTCCAGGTGCTGCACATTGTTTTTGCAGAGTTCATGCAGGGGGTCCAGCCACCTGCTGGGAAGCATTTCTGCCAGATCTAGAGTGTTTCTTTCTTTGTGTGAATTGTCGATCCTCCTTGGTACTCTTTCCTACCAGAGTAAGAGAGTGAGTCTGTTTGGTCATGGAACTGTACCTTTGCAACAGGAAGTAATAGAAAAAGGAAGTGGAAACTGTGTTTAGCTTCACTCTGGTGCTTGAAAAATCTGAAGATACCCACAACAAACTGGCAGGGATTTAACTATATCTCAGCCGCATTCATCACAGACAATACTATCCATACATGGAGCAAGTGGTCCACTATCCTCTTAAGTTTTCAAGGGCACGTCTACCATTTTGGGCACAAATGTATTTTTTGAAACAGCATCAAAAACTTCTGCAATATCTAAGCAAAGCTCAGAAAGACAGTTACCGACAGTTATCTTGTCAGGTGCTGGATCTCTAACAAGCCCCTTACCCTGTTCATACATTAACTCATACCTGTGATAGGTGAGCCACACTCCATACAAGCAGTGTTAAATGATTAGCTGTCCTTGTGACGGATTGCCCGGCATGCATATCTCAGCTGTGGGTACAAGCAGCCACAGAATAATGGCACAGCAGGCAGGGGAAATGCTATTGATTTTTCCTTTGTGACAATTCATCTCATGGGGAAGGTGGGATGATGAATTCTCCAACACATGTCATGGCGTGTGTCCTATATAATTCTCTATTGTTTTGGCTGTTTTATTATATTTGTGCTGCACAGGCTTACTTTGCACAATGCCACACCTATGGGCTTCAGTGCACAATGGCACTCACACCTCGCTTCTGAAAATCAGCCTTGCGGAGTCTTTTCAGAAGCACGTTTTCTGGATTGGCTAGTTAGCATGGCACATGGTGATCTAAAGAGAATCAACCATGGAGAATTATACAGAGCACTCATAATAGGGTACAAGACAACATTAGGACAGTAACAGAGCTAAGGAGGGTTGAGGTTGGTTATTGGACACTGCAGGAAGTACTGAAGTTGGTGATCCTCAGGACTCCCTTTGTGTTGGAACACAGTATGTTGTTTGGGAGCACTGTGTTCTTCAAAACAAAAAAACTTGCAGTAGAGCTTACATTTTTTGTCCTAAACACATTCCTGTTGCTCTGGCTAATTTGAATTATAATGGCACATGTTTCGTTCTCAAAAGCCCATTCATCCCAGGAAACAATCATGACGGTGCATCTCGGTGGAGGATCCATCCTCTATAAATATCTTCCAGTGCTGTAAGAATAAAGAGCCTTGAGATGCATGAGCTGGGATTGGCTGCAGCCTTTCGAGCAGTAGAATCTACAAGTGGTTTCAAGCTGGAGTCTGGAGCCCCTGCACCAAGCTTTCATCTTCACATGAAAGGAAGTGTTGAGAAAAGAGCTCTAAACAAAACAAGGCTGGAGCCCTACTGGGGATTCACCATTGAAGGTTCATCATGCACTGGAGTGATGCTGCTGCTCTTCCAATTGTAGATGCTACTGGTTTAATCCAATTCATCGAGATCTGAGGCCTGAATGCCACAGGTATAACATCTATGTTCTTCACAGCACTAGAAAAGTCGTTTTTATTATAATAGTATCATGGCTACAATTCAATGCTACATACTTTTATGCTCCAGAAAATGTTAACAAAACTACATCATAATTTCAAATGGCTGCATGCGACTCAATTTTAACAGAAATTCTGCATGACAAATATTTCTGAGATGGATAAGCAACTAGGATGTTGTGTTTTAATAAGTACATGCAATTTTTTTTTTAGAGATTACCTGGATTTTACTCATTCACAATGTGGTCAAACATCACTTGAAAGCAAAGCGAATGATATTTAAGTTGTCTAAGCTTTATATACATGCACGACCAGTTTGTAGACATTTCATTCTATACAACAATATTTAGACACAGTGAAAGTGCATGAAGTTGCTCAGATTCCAAACACAGCAGTTAAACAGATTGCCATCCTCTGTGATGGGCAACATTGACAGGCAATGATGCGAGAAAATGCACCAGAGAGCCTTTACAAGCCATTTAATAATGCTCCACAAACGATCGCCTTGTGCACTCAGTCACAGCATTTACCGCATGTACTGCTTGCTTTGCAGTAAAAGGATCCTGGAATCGTGTCCGATTGCTCCAGGCAAGGTCCGGTGGAACTCAACGGAGCTGCTAAAGAACTGCCTTCTGAACATGGGGGGAGTCTGTCAGTTTCATTGTTTTAGCTCTCCTAATCATTTCAGATGACAATGACCACATGCAGAAGTGTAAATAGTATTTGTTTCAGCCATCAGACAAGTCTGATGAGGCGTTTAAAAAGCAGGGTAATTTAAGTGGGTGCATTTCCTAGTCTCATAACTGTTTTGAGCTTTTTAAAGTAAGGTTCAGTTAGAATTAGAGTTCGAGATAGGGTTAGGGTTGTAGATATTGGATTAGGGTTAGGGTTGTAGATATTGGATTAGGGTTAGGGTTATAGATATTGGATTAGGGTTAGGGTTATAGATATTGGATTAGGGTTAGGTATTCAATTAGGGTAAGAATAAACCCTAGCAGCATTTCACCTGTTACAGCACCCTTAATACCTGTGTAATCGACCAGCAGAAGCAGTCAAGCCCACTCACCTCACACGCAGCCTCCCACTCAGCCACCCCCTGCTCCTCTAGTTACAGAGAGCAGCAAGCCGGTGGAACTGCAGCAGATGTTCCCTCCATGGCAGTGCTATCACTGCAGAGCAGCCACCCCAGCATGTGTATGCCCTGGAGGAGCAGGAACACGACACTCAGCATTACAAGCAAGGTGGTGTGTAACTCCAAACAGCGTCTCAGAGTCCCCTGGTGCCTTGGCCGGATATCTTTAAAGGAACATTTAGCAGCTGAACCTAAAGAGCAGCTTTGTATGGCTGTGAAATGTCTTTATTCACGTATTACTGCTGATTAGATTCACAACTCCTGCTGGCTTCTGAAAACTTCGAAGTATAAAGAGCCCATGTAAAGTTTAGTATAAAAAGCCCATGTAACGTTTAGAAGTATAAAGAGCCCATGTAAAGTTTAGAAGTATAAAGAGCCCATGTAACGTTTAGAAGTATAAAGGGCCCATGTGGCCTTAATAGAGTTTTCAGAATCATGTGTAGCTTCCAAGTGTATCTGGTACCCTGCGACCGAGCCAGCTTCCTCTTCTACACCCAGGAACTGGGGAGCAGGTGTCAGTGAGCTCACTTGGTGTCTGGCCGGTTAGAACCACCAGCCAATGTGTCTCACCCTTCAGAATCCCCCCTGTGCACAGCCACAACCCATTCAAGTTTATTGAGAAAAAATGATCATATCTGAAAAACAAAAATGCTGTTGCATGACATCACGTTCTTGCATGGCTGATTGATTTGACTTGGAATAAAGACAATATCTCATGACTACATGAAATCTGGCACTTCCTGGAATTCCATTTTTCCCAGGAACTCTCCTGGTTTCTTTTTTTGTTTTCTTATTTTCATCTCTCATGGTAAAGATGTACAGTAGACATTTTATTAATACAGTTCAGATACATTGCATTAATCATACAAGTGTCAGAGCTACAGACATTCCCGTCTTGTTAACATCCTCCATTCTTGGTGTGTTTGTTATTCTGGGGTTCTACTGAATTATTGTGGGGAAGAAAAATATATACAAATGCCTGAAAGCAATACAAACAGCAAAGAACACAATCAATGGGGAAACCAGTGCTAATGTTTTTAGTGCTAATAAGAAAGTGCTTTTTTTAACATCACTTGTCACTCTTTAATACGATTATGTAACGTTTTTGTTTGTAAGACAGCGTCTGATATGCAGCCAGGCTGCTATACCTTGCCCCAAGCTCCTATCAAATCACCTCTATTAAAATTGAAAACACACAAAATACTGCCTCCCAAGGGCAGCACTATAATCAGGGTGAAGTGTACATGGTATTTAGCAAAGCAATGTTCATTTTTCTAAATCGTGCGTCTTCTGCGTCACGTCTGATCTGCATATTTTTCTACAGTGTTTGTAGCTGAATCGTCTTCTCTCACGTGTTTTCAAGCTGCTACATCGTGGTTCAAATAGCCTTCTATTATAAAACACAAATGATTGGTTTTCTAAGGCAGTCACTAGCTTGGACTTGAAAAACAAAACAGATTAGGAAAAAGAACAGTGTGTGTGTGTGCGTGCGTGCGTGTGCGTGTGTGTGTGTGTTGTGAAGGGGAATTCATACATTTTTATGACCACACAGTGAAGGTCAGTTATGTGTCATGGCTACTAAGCAACATAGCAACCTTGCACTAGATGGAGCTGCGTGCTGGAGTCCAATTCGAGATGATTATCACAGCCACGCTCGTACATTTGTTAACCCAGCAAAACCCTTTGGACCAAAGCCTTTGGGTGTTACTTTGAGCCCAGTGTCAGGCTGCCTTTGCTGGGTGCACAGGGTAGTGGCTAGGGGAACTCCAGCTTTAATGTATGTAATGTAACCCATACATTGATCTTTACTGTTTCTGTTCCTGTATGAAAAACAACTGCAATTTAGTTGGCATGCTGTTTGAAGTCTCGCTTGGTCACTGATTCACTGATTATTTTAGGGTATCACATGAGCTTTAGTTCCATATAGTAATATATATATATATATATATATATATATATTGTAACCCGGCCGGCACTCACGGTCGTTTGTTTGCCCCTTTCAAACCAGACCCAGGACACAAGAAATGGAGTTTAAGCGCTATTTTTAATACACAAAATAAACACAAACAAAATAAACACCTAGCTCCGTTTGGAGCGCTAACTACACAGGTAGGTTCACCCTAACTACCAAACCAGACGGCTAAGCTGTTTACCGGCGACATAAACACACCACGGTACTTACAAAGCAGACTGCTCAGAAACAGCACACACAGCCTTCTGTTTCCTTCTACTCAGCAGCCCCGTACAGACAGGCTGCACGTCTTAAATACCCTACACCTGGCATTAATTTACAATAGTTACCAGGTGCGGGTGATAATTAAACAATAAACAATTAACAAAACAATAAAACAATTAAACAAAATGTGCATATGGCCATGTTTTCTGCAGGGAGGATATTAACCCCCTCCCTGCTGTGTTACAAGGATATGTATATATATATATATATATATATATATATATATACACTACCGGTCAAAAGTTTTAGAACACCTCCATTTTTCCAGTTTTTATTGAAATTTACGCAGTTTAATGTCTCAATGTACTCTGAAATTAAAGCATAGAACAAATAAACAATTGGAGATAAAAAAGAAATCATGGAATCGTTTTGTTTAACAAAATTTAAACTAAATTTTTTGACTCATCAAAGTAGCCACCTTTTGCAGATATAACAGCCCGAACACACTCGTGGCATTCTTTCTACAATGGAAATCAAATATTGTTTGGAAAGTTCTTCCCAACACTGTTGCAGAAGTTCCCACAAATGTGTTGCACTTGTAGGTTGCTTTGCTTTCACCCTTCTGTCCAGTTCATCCCAAACCAGCTCGATGGGGTTTAAGTCTGGAGACTGTGCTGGCCATGCCATGATTTGAAGCCTACCGCCTTGTTCTTTTCTTCTAAGGTAGTTCTGACATAGCCTGGAGGTATGTTTTGGGTCATTATCTTGCTGTAGGATGAACCCCTGACCAACTAGGCGTATACCAGAGGGTATTGCATGGCGCTGCAAAATGCTGTGGTAGCAGTTTTGGTTCAGGGTGCCACTCACTCTGTGCAAGTCGTCGACTCTGGATCCAGCAAAAGAGCCCCAGACCATCACGCTTCCTCCTCCATGTTTGACAGTTGGTGTCACACACCGAGGAACCATCCTTTCGCCTACTCGACGGCGCACAAAACCCTGCGTGATGAACCGAAGATTTCAAATTTTGATTCATCGGTCCATAAGACCTTCTTCAAGTCTTCAGTAGTCCACTGGCGGTGCTTCATGGCCCAGGCAAGCCTCTTTTTCTTATTTTGCCATCTTAGCAATGGCTTTCTTACTGCCACTCGACCTGTCAAACCTGCAGCTCAAGTTTCTCTTCACAGTTGAAACTGAGACTTGCTTACTTCGACCAGTGTTAAGCTGTGCTTGAAGCTGTTGTCCTGTGAGCCGCCTATCACGCAAGCTGTTGACACTCAGAAACTTGTCTTCTGATTCTGTTGTGGCTTTGGGTCTGCCAGACCTCTTCCTGTCAGAGTTTCCTCCAGTTTCCAAGTGCCTTTTGATGGTGTAGGAAACTGTACTCACTGACACCTTGGCTTTCTTTTGCAATTTCTCTAAAGGAAAGACCTACACTTTTAAGGGTTATAATGGTCTGTCTGTCTTCCTTTGTTAATTGCCTTTTTCTCGCCATTATGAGAGCAATATACTACTTCCTGCAGTACAATACTGTCCAAATAATGCTTAAGAGGGTGTAGTAACACAGTCTGTTCCAACACTGCTTTTATACAGACAGAGGGTTTGTAAGTAATCAACAAAAGTTGGGACACCTGTAGGAATTGTTAGCATCAACTTTCAAGGCTTAATTTACTTCCATTGCTGCAGAACAGCTGTAAGTTGTTAACCCATCACTTGTTCCCTGAAAAAGGCCTTTTGTATAACTCTGAAATGTACATTATTTTCAGTTTTTGGTAACCTAAACTTTTTTTTTAACCTCTGGCAGTTTAACGCTTACCTTTGTACCATTTCAGGTTATTCACTGGACTTGAACTGCTTAAATTTCAATAAAAACTGGAAAAATGGGGGTGTTCTAAAACTTTTGACTGGTGGTGTATATAATATATAATATTGTATTTGAATTATATGAAGCGTTTATTGTTATTTTTACTATGGGAATACTTATATTTCCTTAGCTGCCAGATGGAAACCTTCTAATGTGGAGTTGGACATTCAATCTTATGCTCTTACTGGGAATGAATGGTTAAGTGAAAATCAAAAGTACTGACTGTGAAGCTGTTATCTATTATAATTGAAGCCCTCTAGAAAATAAATATGTTAGCTGATTATTTTGATCAAATGAAGTTAGCTGTCAAGTACTGAGCTCACCCACCTTGACCACAACCAGAAGATTTATTGCCTTTATTTTATTGAGTCTGCTTGTATTGACGTGTATTAGATACTTATGGCATGTTTGTTGAAGGGAAGCTGTAACTCTTTTTTAAAAACGTATTAAGATCACTGACAGTGGAATTAAAACACCACATTTTACCCCATTTTTAAATACACACGAGTGAGGAAGTAACCAGTATCAGGTTTTAAAAACTAATTTACAATCAGTAGTTTTTAAGTTGTCTCCTTTTGAAAACCACTGTGTTATATGTACAGGGATGCAGAAAACTGATTCACTCGCTATCAATAAGGTGCAGAAAGTGGGAGGCTGTGCATGAATCGGTGACCTCAACACAAAGGTTCACTTGCCCAGCCATGTATATAGCTTTTAACTATTCCTCTGGCGATATCACAAATGTGTGCAGCCTCGGATACAAAAGCACCTGTCAACCAAGCACCTACTATCAGTTTGTCATATTTGCTGTCTTGCCCATCATGACTGAAACTAACTTGCAACAGGGAGATGCAGCTTCTACATTTAACAAAATATATGTGAGGGATTCTGTTTGTAGCACAAATTAGTTAGTAATCTGAGTGATAGCCCATTTGTTTGTCCATGGCCTGCATTAGAATCTCATACCTCTGTTGTAAAATAATGTTTCAATTATATATTTGTAAATTATGTTAACAATGAGAACCGTGTTTGCTTTACCATGTAAAACCAAACAGACAAAATACTTGTAGAATATTTTGGGGTTTAATAGCTAAGTCAGCCATTTTTGCTAAATTATTTGTGCATTTATACTACAGTAATTCTTAATTTTATTTATTTTTAATGGTTTGTAACTTTTTGTAGACAAAAATAAATACAAATACATTAGTTGCTTTTTGATGTATTTATTTTAAAAAAAGAAACAAACAAACAAACATACCAAAAAAATAAAAAATAATAATTGAATTGAATCAGTTAGCATCCACTCGAATCACGTCCGTTTGAATTAACAGTGCTACTCGTTTCCCGCCTCTCCCTTCCAGCCAGCAGGCAGAATTTGATTTGGACCAATCCAAGTAAATAAATAGGGTGGGGGAAATGTCCTTGTGAAACAAACATAAATATATAGTTTGTTATACAAAGAACTGAAGATTATATAACAAAACATGTATAGTGTGTGTGATCTATTTTTATTTTTATTTTTTTTGTGTTGCAATATATATATATATATATATATATATATATATATATATATATATATGGTTCCCTAGGTGAGTGAATGGTACGTTCCAGGCGCGCTCAGTCCCCATGGAACAGTTGCTCGCGCTCCGGAGTTGTGAAGAGAAGTTGTTGAGAATCATGGCGGGGGAAATGTCATTTCATTGCCACAGGAATAATCTGTTTTTAACCGGATTGAAAGCGACAATTTTGATTTTCATGTATAACCTTTCTGGTAAGTGAACATGTTTTGTTCAGACGCAGAAGTTAAGACATAACAGACTGCACGTAAGAAGAAAAAAAAAATTGTTTGTCAAGTGGTCAGATAGTTGCGTTGTGATACTGTGCTTGGTGAGACTGTCACATACATACAGAAGCCTAATCCTTTGTCCATTTATTAAATGCGCGTCAGGCACGCCAGGTCTCATTTATTTTCACACGCCAAGCAGTTAATTTTAGACGCTGTTTTTAAAAGTATTTTTTTCCACAGTCAAACGGGTTTAAAAGGCCCTGCATATCAACAAAAGCACTCACTAGGCATCTCCAGCCCCGCCCCACCCTTTCGTTCGCTATCGCTTTCACATATGTAAGAAATAAATAATAATAATAATAATAATAATAGTCGTACATACCGATCAATCATCTCCTGATCACTTGTTTTATCACCAAACTCCTCAATAATGCGATCCAAGTCATTATTTTATTACTATAACATCTCAAAAAAGCTCTGCAAATGTCCGTGTTCTCTGTGCGCTGACTCACAGGCAACCAGCTTGTTTACTTTCGACTTGCCTCGGCTCCTGTCGTTCCCACTCGGCCATTGAATGGTTTTCTCGACTTTTTCCGGAGAAAAAACGACTAAAACCCGTTTTTTGCGTTTCTATAATGATGTCGGACAGGGTCCGACAAATGACCTGATAGGAATAATTGCAATGTCGGACCAGGTCCGACAATGGACCGGAAAGAGCTAAAGTTATGTCAGTTCTTGCCAAAAGTGACATCTCTCGTAATACTGGGATAATATGTATTGTTTACATGCATTGGCACGCTTTGAAAAACCAACCTATCGCTCTACTCTGCCACATTATTTTGTTGGGCTTTTTTTTTTTTTAAAAAAAAAAAAAAAAAAATCGAATGGAATTTGACCCGCTTGTCGATGCAACCTTTAGCTAAATAACATTTCTGTCAATACTAACAAATTATGATTGCAAGGCCTACCGAAGTATTCTTATTGTAATTTGCAAAATAATTTTTCAGTCTATACTGTGTTGTTTTAAAAAAAAGTTAATGGCATATAGATTGGACACTGAACACATTGCAATTTGGGGAATCTAAAGTATGGTGTGTTCTCCATCCTACTGAAAAGTCATTGCGGGACCAGTACTGTATAGTTTATGCCCCATATCGGCAATTATGATTTAGTGTTTCGATACAGTACATTTGATATGATTGATAGTAAGATCCGACTTGATTTGTGACGTTGAATTGTAGGTTATGGAATGGTAGTGCTGGTGGGGTGACCTGCGGCTGCCATGGAAACCGCATTTCGCTGAGAGAGTACAATGGTACTCGACTGCCTGTGCAGTGCCAGAGTTCAAAGAACACCGATAAACTCTTGAAGGAAAGCAGTCACGTTGATTTATCTAATGAGTCACATCCACTCATATTCAAAAGTGCATTTCTCATTTTAAAGTGATCATGGTTAATTTTCACCAGATGAAGCTTTGCAGATTTAACAGGGCGTTTACCCAGCATGTCCCCTGCACTGGCATTTGGTTTGTTTTATAAAATATCTCTCCTCAAGTTCTTCGCTCTGTGGAGTCTTTTCTGTTCCCACCAGCAGCTAATTGATTCTAATTTAAGCCATACAGATACCATTTAATGGCTTGTCTTAAATTTGAATCAATTAGTTGCTGATGGTTGGGTGGGATTGTTCAGTGTTGGGAGCAGCTGAAGACAAGTATAGGCTCATCGTTTAATTAAAACACCGTTTCCCCCGAAATGACGTGTAATATTAGCCACCATTAGAGTGTTATTCACAAATATGTTAATTTTGTCGTTCTCAATTTAATGCATTTCCACACAAGTCATTTTGATGGGGTGGGTAACGGTAGATAATGTATTCTGAAATGTTTGTGTGTGTGTTTTTCCAGACACAGGATAAAAGCTTTTAGTCAGAAAATTGAAAACTGAAGTAATTTTAGCAGTTTTTGGTGAATTGAAGTGAAACTTTCAGAGAATTAAAAAAAAAAGTCTGCTTCACAAAAAAAAGGACAGACAGGTTGTCTGCCTTACATTTTTCGACACCTGTTGGTGTATGTTTGTTTGATGGCTGCTCAGAGACCTTGTTGAGACAGTTGTTGCAGAGAGACGCAGCTTTTAGGAGCAGGAGATGGTATGCCTCAGGTTTCAATGCAGCGAAGTGCTTGTTGCAGTATGCCCCAGCCATTTAAGGTGTTCAGCATGGCACACTAATTTGCCATATACAATAAGTATTGTAGTTTGCTCATTCAAATCTGTTGGTCAAAGAGATTAATTAGGCAATATTGCATACTATGTGTTTGAAACTGTGTGATGTACACTAACCTGGGACTGATGGTTTTGCAGAAGACTTTCTTATTTCCTGTGGAATGTAGACTAGATTATGCTAATTAATTTAACTGCAAGTCATACATTTTTATTTAACTTTTTGCTAATTTGGAATGTATGAAGTTTTTTTGGGTTTTTTTTCGTATGTGAACTTTGGCTTCCAGGTCATCTTGCCTTCTCCCTTAGGTACATCTCAGTCATGGCATGGTCATTAACCAGCCAGAAAGATTGTTAGTCCTGTCTGAGAGTAAAGAACCACAAAAATGTCTAAATGCATGATGTTTTATCTGTTTCCAAAATTATTTTCTCTGTTTTTTTTTTTTGCAAGGTACTGTCTAACAAGCAATTCGTTTGCAATAGCCGCTTGGGATATTGTACCGTAACGTTATTAATTAAAATCTAAACACAGAGGGGTGGCCCAGACAAGACTTGGTACTGCCTTTGAGGCTCTCTGTACTCCAATCTGTTTCTACACTTGGAGTTCATTATTGTCTGGGATTTAGGCCTGCTTCACTGGATATAAAACAATCCTGCACAGCATGAAATACTGTACCAATGCACACTGCCCTGAAGCTGTCTTTTTGCAAAATGCTGCATTTCTCTATTGCAAATTGCTTTTAACAAGGAACAGGTTTGATTTGCAGTATGCCAAATACAGTAGGGTCTTGACCAAAACACACAGGTCAAAGATTTTATGTCTGCTGATGGATAGGCTACTTACTGCTCTTTATTGAAAGAAGTTTTTGACATCTGATCGGTTTAAATTAGAGTGAGAAAAAACCAAGATTTTAACATTTGAAATAAATTGACTGCAGCTTTTTTTTTCAGATCAGTCAAAGTCAAAGCATTTCTATTGGATCAAGATCTGGTGATTAGGAAGGTCCTTCAAGAACTTTTATCTTAGTTTTCTTAAAGAATTCCAGAGTTGACTTAGCCATATGCTTCAGGTCGTTGTCATGTTGGAAGCTAAACTGTCTGCCAGTCAGCCTACAAGCAGGTGATATCATTGTACTTTGTAGACTGCTTTGATACATGGCTGCATTCATGAATATCTAGTCCCTGAACTGCTAAAACATCCCCATATCAGGATCGAACCATCATGTTGAACTGTATGTACTGTACAAGGTTTTCTTCTTTTGAAGGCTTTCCCTTTTTTTTCTCCAAACATACTGTGGTCCATTTTTGGGGGAAAGTTCTATTTTAGTCTCATTGGACCAAATCATTTTGTTAAAGAATGCTTCGGATTCCTGTTCATATTTCTTGGCAAATTTTAGATAGTTTGTTGTATTAATTTTGGACGTGCACCTATTAAAGGTCTACATGCATACAGCTCTTGTGTGTTCAAGTGCCTTTTTACAGTTCTTTCGTGCACTATTATGCCCGATGCTTCTAAATCTTTATTTAAGTCCTTTTGCTGTTTGGATGATTCTCCTGCCTGCTGTACACAATTTTATTTGGACACCCACTTCTTTCTTTCAAGCGTCTCAGTTGAATTTGTTCTGTGGTACTTCTTGATTTATTGCTCTGATTGTGGATTTTGGTATTCCATATTTCTTTTGATATTGTTCTGTAGCCATTTCTTTTGTTGTAGTTTGCTACGAGTGCTTTTGAATCCAACTCATTTGTCTTGACCATCTGCTGTGTTGCCAAAACAAAACATTCTTCTTTAACAGATGTTGGAAATAATTACTTCTTTTTCTGGCTATTGACTTTATAATGCAGCTTCGTTACTTTGTAATGGTTTTCAAAAGATATATTTTTTAATGAATTCTAACATTTTTACAGACTTTTAATGTAAAGGTGCTGTGACAGGAAGGTCGAGTGGTGACGTCCCCCAGACCAGGAATTTGAAACAGACCAGTATTGCAGGTCGAAGCGCTGGGCACGTATTTATTTAAATAAAAAAAAAAAAAAATCAAAAGGACGTCAAACACAACTCACAGAGCCAAAATTAACAGTTTGAACAAAAACGAATCACAAACTCAAAACCCTGACACCAAACAAGTATAGTGCTGGTCCTTCCAGCATGAGTAGCAATTGTTTCTTTTAAACCTCCTTCACTCTCTCCCTCATTCACTTTCCTCCTCTCTGAACACCCACCCCCAACACAGACAAGGTTATATACAAGTGGCCATCTCCGAATTGGCAATCGTTTAAGCAATTCGGAGATGGCCACCTTCTTCAAAAGAGTTTTAACATGCGTGGTCGACTGCCAATTTGTCGATAAATCATTAGGTGCCGACCACGCATTCTCATGGGAAGAAGTCGAGCTCCAAACATCGCCTCTGCTAAACCACATCAAACTATAACAAAAGCATTGCTTTTTTAAATTAACACAAACCAATACATTTTTGTCCTGCCCTGCCCTGCCCCATATTTAATATTTACATGCAGGGGGTGCCAGTACTTTGTCTTAAACAAATATTTGAAATTGTTTAAGTTGAATAGATCGGATGTCTTTGACAGTATGACGCTAGATAAGAGAATGTGATTATCGCTATAGATCAGATATATTAGCCTAACAAAAAAATAATAATTTAAAATGAATTATAATTGTACGTATAATTTATATTAATAAGTAGATCAGATATAGTCGACAGTATGACGCTTGATAAGGGAACGTGAACATCGCTGTAATATATATTAGCAACAAATACATCATTTAAAATTAAATTTGTAAGTAGCCTGTGATATTAATGTGAATTTTTGTTTGTGTAACAAACGTTAACTAGCAAAATGTGTTCCATATTTAACGTTATTTTGCATTTCTGGAGGTGTTCTTGTTTTGGGAAGCACTACTGTATGGACAGCAGGTATGCGAGTGATTTTCTAAATGTTAAAGCGTGAGTTTTAGTCATGGAAAAAATGGAGCTCCGTGCTGCGAATACTAACTAGGCCATGGTGCACATCAATCACATGATGTACTTGCACATCAATCACATGATGTGAAAATGTTGCCTATACAGTATTATTATTTTGTATTATGCACTTTGTTGTTTGATTTATTTTTACATACAGTACTTTGTATAATTAAAAATTGACAACATTTTGACATGTAAAATCATTTAATATATAAATAAATCTCCACGATCACACAAACTACACCTGATTGACAACGATGTTATAGAAACATAAAAAGACAGGGGTTTAAAACAATTTACCACATAAGAGTCGATCCCACATTTTATAGTTCATACGAAAAGACAGTGGCACGAACACACACCAACATACACAGTCTTGCAAATAAAAACAGTCAGATAAAAATAAAAAGCCATGCAGTGAACCTCCCCTTTAATCAAACTGTTGCCCCGCTTTTACTTTTGCCTACTTTTGCATTACTGCGCTTTGCTTGCGATCAACTTATTTCCTACGACACCGCACACACCAATACAGGAAATGTCAGCTTTACGCTGTAGAAGATGTTAAAATATGTTTATGAAGCACTTGTCTACAGACCAGTAAATACGTTGGAAGCACTTGTCTGTCCAAACGTTTGACTGTCACGGTCAAGCTTTAAAGTCGAACTCGGCTGTACCTGTGACAGTAGGTGGTATTGTCTGTAAATGACCTGCAGATAGAGCATACAGTGGTTTCCCTGGAGACGGTCTTGCATAAGGTCTTTTAGCCGAATAGCTGTAAATTGTAGATTAGCCCTAAAGGTTAAACATAATTCAATATTTTTACTTTCAGTTACTACTGTATATGTAGGCCAGCTTTATTTAATTCAAGGTCTAATTTTAAGAGAAAAAAACAAGTTGCATGATTTGATTGAGAGGTGCTGTAAATGTTTTTCCAAGTTAATTTTTTTGTGAAACTGAGATTTTAAACCACCTTGCTTGCTACATTTGTGTGTGACATTTTTATTTATGTGTTCTTTTATCTGCAGGGGTCAGCACAGAACGAGTTATAGTTGATCCACATATTACAGCAATTTTGGGAAAAAAGATTGAGCTGATGTGTGTGGTTCACGTTCAAGACACACTGACGCAGATTTCTTGGGAGAAAGTTCACAATGGAGGCACACCAACACTTGCTGTTTTAATCCGACATAATGGAATCTCTATTCCTGAGGAATATCGGATAAGCTTTCATTCAAAAGCCCCTCTGTGAATGATGCAACCCTAATACTGGAAGAAGTGAGCTTTACTGATGCTGGAGAATACACGTGCAAGGTGATGTCCTTCCCTTATGGGAACACACAAGCATGGACTACTGTTACTGTAATGGGTATGTATAATACTGTAAGAAAAATTGAAAAGTTAGTGGTGGGATGGGCATGTTTAAAATTCAAAGAAATATTCTAATGAACTAATATCTGAAAATATGTCCCAGCACTACTGTAAATGAGGTATGATCACAAAACAAAACTTGTATTTTGTCACCATTTAATTAATTTATTTTTTTTACAAATTTATTTTTTGCCTCTGAAAACAAATTGTTACTTGTGATGTTATAGGATTTGGGGTAAAATGGGTGCAAGAATACATTTATTTGTGTGCATGTGTGTTTTATTCCTGTTGATTAAACAGATCATTTATGATGTGCTTGTGCATATTTGAAGAGAAGGTCCTTTACTCTTTTGTAAGTGTTCATTGGCAGAAGATTGCAACGAAATGTGCCACATTTAATAATTACATGTTTGTTTAGTTTCCAATCAAATTAGTCCTCCTTTAAACTGAGACATCACTAAATAAGGGCTGCCCTAGAATGCTTTTTATTCTATTTATACAGTAGTATATAACAGTAAAACCTTAACAAGGATATTGCAATCACTTGAAAAAATTGAATATATTAAAACATTAATCCGTATGGCTAAATCATTAACTTTAGAAGAAACACACCTTTTCTACATCTCCCCCTTCTCCTGCGATTGTGGCATGCAACCCTCAGAAGCAGAAAGGGGTGCAAAAGAACCCCCCAAAAATATGGATGTGCACTTTGAAGAAGGATTACCTTGTATCTCTCCACAGTGGAATAATAGGATGCTATGCAGTGATACTGCATGACCTGTAACAATGCAGATGGAGGGAAAACCCAGTAACTGCTTAACACTTCATATTTAATGTATCTTTAGTAATAAGAATTGTAATGGTGGTTACTATATTTACTGTTGGTTGCATACAGTAACCACAAAGCAATTCATACTCAAAATCTAGTATGCCAGCTGCTGCAGAGGAGTTGTAAGCTACTGAAAGACTTTCATGGACATTTTTGACATCATGGAGGTCAGTGTAACCTTCCTGTCTCAAAATGGTTTAGTTTGTGCTGTCAGATGTATTTCACAGTTTGTGAGTCCAGCTGTACTTTACAGTATACCATCATTACTGTGGTGGGGCCCGACATCTTGCCACTACCGTTCCACATTCACGGAGGAGTTAGTCATAGCTGGAGAACAGGCACTATAATTACAATAAAAAGAATGCCAAATGGCTTCACTGGTAGGCAGTGAGGAAAGGGGGTGTACTTGTTGTCTATTTCTGGGACTGGGTTGTCCAGTTTATTCTCTGACTGCTGTTCCTGGCTCAGGGTAAGGGTCAGATGCCATGTCAGTATGCTGCAGATCTGGTTGTTTCAGTCTGCAACTCTGATCCGACAGCTGCTGCTTCAACTATTTATTAGGCATCTTGGATTCTAAGTTACCTTAATAAACTGTAACTCTGTTCCCAGTTCCCTTTGGTATATTATGATAATGGAAAAATATTTTGAAAGTTCAAACCTGCTATTTGTCTTAAGTGTAATAACTGTCCCATGTTTAACATGTGTGACATGCTTTACAGAAAATAATGTGTTGTGTTGTGTGCAATTATGCAGTAAAATATTACAACTGTATACATGATTTGGCCAGTCAGTAGACGGCTGAAGAGTACCCTAAAAGAACCCTGGAATGAAGGTCTGGGTCTGTTATCAGGCTAACAGTTTTTGGCACTTTTAGCACAGCATTATTGCAATTTTATTTTTATCACATGATTCTTTTTTTGGTACTTCTTTACAGCGCTTGCAAATTTAAACTCATGATCTATAATAATTGCTTATTGAAATACAATGTGTTTTTCTGGTTGCCAGCATCAATAGCAAGTGACAAACCTTCATTAATGTCTTGTTGAGTTTTAAAACTGCCAGACAGGACTGTTACTGTGGGTTTGAGGAATAGACTCTTGTTTTCAAATATAAGTAAGCAGATTCCGAGATAATATTTGTTTTATATTTTAAACTTTAAAAAAAAAAAAATCTCCAAAAAACAAGCTGTTTGCAAAGACTGATCTTGCTGCCATTGTTTTAAATCTTTTCTTTTTTTGTCTGCTTGGAATTTAACATTGTTCCAATAAAAAAAATAAAATCTCCTGTGTTGCAGAACAGTCTATGTAAAAGAGGCTTAGCCCTTGACAGACGGCCCATTAAATCTGTTGAATTACATTGTGTTACTTTTCTTTCTTTTTCAAATTAACATAATGCCTTCGTCCGACCAAAACACAGCTAGTAAAATATAAACCAGGAGCCATATATATAATTTTTTTAGCAGTGTTTTAATTTTAGTTTTTTTTTTTTTTTTTTTTTTGGAGATTTAGCGATCAAAAGTACAAAGATTACCTGAAATCATACTAAATCGCCTAAAATGTTCATAAACCCAAAAAGAAATTAACAAAATATTTACTGCTGTGAAATATCCATCGGAGAAACTTCAGGGATCGATTGTATAAAGATCACTCAGTAGCTATAGTTTGATTGATTTTTAAAAGAGCACATGTTACCGGAGACATACTAAATCTCTCTTCATAACCAAGAATGCTTACCAACCCGAAATAACACATTTTTTGTTAATGGGATGACAGAAGGAGGAGATCTCTTGGACGATGAACTTCTTCACACTAATTGTAGTAAATGATCTAAAGCAGATGAGCCTGCGCACCTGTCAAACAAGTTTATGTAAAATCAAAACCATGCATGGTATTTATAAAATTATTTCTGATACTAGTTCCTGGGGGTTGTGGTTACCACTAGTAATTTTACAGTTTTTAGGTATGACATCACTAAATTACACATGAGGACATTTCTAAAGGAAAATTAATTCATTAATACAGTTAAATTAATACAGTACACGGCCAGGATCTCAAGTAACTTTTCAAAAATGGAAAAAATACAACCTTGTATCTCAGTTTAAACTGTATTCAAACAAATTATTGCATGGATTATATTGCTGCTGAGGAATAGCAATCACTCTGATGAAAGCATTAGATTTTTTTTTGTTTAGTTTCTTATTATCTGAGTCAAGTTATGCTTCATACTTCATGTGTTTTTGTTTTTTTGTTTTTTTTTTTAAATTTAGTCGTTGCCAATTATTTTTATTATTTTCTCCCAATTTGGAATGGCCAATTATTTATTACGGTCGGCTCACCGCTACCACCCCTGCGCTGACTCGGGAGGCGAAGACGAACACACGCCGTCCTCCCGGCGTGTGCCGTCAAGCCGACCGCTTTTCACTGCAGACTCACCATGGAGCCACCCAAGAGCTACAGCGGGAGGACAACGCAGCTCTCGGGCAGCTACAGGCAAGCCCGCAGGCGCCCGGCCAGACTACAGGGGTCGCTGGTGCGGCGGTGAGCCGAGGACACCCTGACCGACCTAACCCTCCCTCCCCGGGACGCTTCGGCCAAATATCTTGCCGCCCTTTGGGAGCTCCGTCCTCGATCGGCAAAGGAATAGCCTGGATTCGAACTTCGCTATAGAGAGCATCCTGCACTCACGTGGAGCGCCTTTACTGGATGCGCCACTCGGGAGCCCCTATTTTGTTTTGTTTTTTAGTTGAGCCCAAGATAAGCATGTCACGTGGCTCTGATCCATTGATAGATGGGGGAAATGAGACAGTAGTCGCTGTGTGCACAGCTGAAAATGGAAAACCTGCTGCAGAGATCACCTGGGTGTCTGAGGTTTTTGGAGAACCTGTTCAAATCTTGATTGACAAGCCTAATGACTGTGTAACTGTTGAAAATCGGTACAATTGGAAACCAACCAGGTTTGCCCAAGGAAAGCAACTTACTTGATTCGTCACCCAGCATTAGAATCGGAGATACGGATTCCATTTACCCTGGATGTCTTGCGTAAGTACAACATTTAATAGATTGCTGTTTTTAAAAGCTTTTTTTATTATACAGTTGTAAACATGTATTTCATATATTGACGGTAAGTTCTAATTTACATCAGCATGTTCTAAAGTACAAGCAGTAACACACTTAACATGGACTGACTTGTACTGTAGCAAGCCGATAACTGTTTTTTGGCCAGGATCTGGACTCAAATAAGCAAATATGTAGGCCCTATCCCTCACTAATGCTTTCTTAGAACAGCTCCTGGAAATTCAAGATAAACTCTTTTTATGAATCATGGTTGGGGTTAATGATCTGCACTGAATTCTTATCTTTAACTTGGCTACCAACTTCTATTGTTGCAGTTATATGTAACTGTTCTAAATGCACCCTTAGCCCGTTATCTATTTTCCCATATTCTGAACTGTCCAAAACATCTCCCTCAATATTGTGTATTTTGATCTATTAATTGGTGGCTAATGTTCACTAAATGCTTGTTATAACATGTTTTCTTCATTTCTCTTATATTAAGTGTAGGGCGGCAGTACTTTTGTGTGTGTGTGTGTGTGTGTGTGTGTGTATAATATATATAATTGAACATCTCTTTTCTCTTTATAAGGCACAAGCGGTGCATCAAAGACTGTTAATATGATACCGATCCTTTGTTGGGTTCCCAGGGACACTATTCAGTGGTTCTTCCTTTCTGAGTCTTCATTTGCGTTCTGATTCAGGCTTCATCTATTCCATTTGTTGGCTCAGGGGAAGCAGGTTGACCTTGAATTTGGTTTCTTTCACAAGAAGCGGTATTGAAGGAATCCAAGAAGATGAATTGTTCTTAAAATAATTTGCACTGTTAATTTACTATATATTATGATTTTCCATTTCTGCAAAATTTATATAATTATGTATTTTAAGGAGTAAAACTTCACAAATAAAATATATAGAAAAAATATATGGGTTGTAATTTATCCTCTTCCATATCTCAAAGAATTATGATAATTTTATGTAATTGTTATTACTTGTTATTCTTTTACTAGTATTGGTGGTGCTTTAGCTGCAATTTTTGGAAAATATGGTACATTTTTTTTAAATGTTTATTTAGTATTTAATAGCAGCAGTAGGAAGTTATTTATTACATTATCAAGCTGTGGTACTTTGTCACAGTACAGTCATTTTAAAATGTATCTTACAAACAATGTGAAAAGCTTAGTATACAAATGCTTGTGGGTTCTTATGTACAAATTTTTTGAAATGATCTATTCACTGCTTAGAGAAAGACAAACTGTAATTGTTGTATTTTCACTTGACAACTGCAAGCAGTTCACAAGTTTAACTAGATTCTTAACTGTAAACTGAGAATGCTTCTCTACATCAGCTATTGCAGGGACATCAAAAACATTGGGTAGACATTAAATGCTCTGCATTTGTTGGTATTGATTCTCCAATAGTCTCGCAATGGATGGGAGATAATGAGAACACTAATGAATAAATAATGTATTTAGCTCCTGCCTTCATGAAAAGGCACATCTAGTTATGGGTGATTTGTCTTGATTACCAGAAAAACAGTGCTTGGTCTCCTAGTTTTTATTGAATACTCCCAATAATATTGCTTAGAATAGGCATTGCACAGTGCCTGCAAACCTTATAGAGATTCCCCTCACAGCTCTGAGAGTTCACCTCAATCCTGACCTGAACAGTGGATTCTGTCCACTGGGGTCCATTTGGATTTGGACAACCAAAATATATATTGTGCTTGAGAGAGAACGAATTAGGCAAGTCAAATACTTTGTTTGGTCTAAGGGGTGGGTTTGATCAGTATATGAATTGTTTGATGTCTGTCTTCAAGATGCAACTACTACAACACCCTGTTTATCCTATGACACATTTCTGTGAATTTATTAGATTGAAAAGGGTGGCAGAAATATGAGGGGGTAAACCCTCTAACTCCCCATGCGTATATCATCATTTGTAGTTGTCTGCTTTTAGCTAGATTGTTATTTCAATTAGCATTCCATCTCCTTGTGTTTCATTGTGTGTTTAGTGTTCCGTGTTTCCGGTTTATTCCGAATTTTACCGAAAAACGGACGTCGGGTTTTTACTGATTTTATGCCCGATTTTTGTCTATTAAATATTATCCCGGTATTATTTTCTAGGAAATACACAATAATTGATTAAAACGCTGTTTTAATTTGACTCTGACATTGTAGCAGCCCTACACTGTATCCTAGGATACAGCAGATGTTTAGACGTCAGAGGATCAAATAACGTTCAACTGTGGTTCTTTGTCACTTCACAAACACACTATCACCTGATTATGTTGGCCAATCTGCTGCATTGAGGTATATATCTGTGCGCACAATAAAAAAACATACTGAAAAATAAGCGACACATTAAACTAAAACAAAAAAAAGTGAACTGAGAGACAAGCAATCCATTTATGCGGCTTTTACACACGCTTTAATAAAAAGAGAGCGCAGAATGACTGTGTTATGAGTTTGTCAGAGCCGCGCTGTGCTTTGCTGGATATCCTACTGTTTATTGCAGAGAGGTATGTATCGGTGACTTTGTGCAACAGTACTGCCTGTCCATCAGCTAAAACGCTGCCTTAACGCCGACAATCTTAATCGTAAATATTTGACAGATAATGGATAATGGTGATGCTTCAGTTGATAAACTTACATGGAACGCATTGATGGAAATGTCCAGGGTGATTTTTGACGCGTCTTCCGATGGCTTGCACCACCCAGTTCTGTCAATTTTATTTTTATGATTTCAAGGCGAATAAATCAGGCTTGTTTTGTGCTGATGTCATGTTCATACCTTCTGTAGATGCTGTTTCCATCAGTACAGCGATTGCCCAAACGTTCGCAAAGTACCAGTTAACTTGGGAAAATGTGGCTTCGACTCGCACAGATTGTGCTTCATCAGACATGCCAGGGACATTAAACCTGATCAGAAACCAGAACTGCTACGCATCATATTCCACATGTAAAGTGTGTGTACTGAGATTTGTTCCCCTCCCCCCCGATTTTTACCGATGTTTCAATTAAAAAATATTTTTTACAGATTTTATCCCTATTTTAATATATGTAAAATAAACTCTGACATTCCCAGATTTTTTTTTTATGATAAAAACTGAAAACGCGGATGTGGCAATGTGCCCCGCCCCTGTGTGCGTGTTATGTGTTGTATGTTGCGTGCGTGTGTTAATGTTGGTGTATAGTCATTGGTATACGGGATATAAACGGGTCTGTGTTTCACGTGTGATTTAAAAATGTAGATTTATATTTAGGCACGAGGAGGGCACAAATCACTTCACGTGCTGGTTAAATGTAATATGTGAGCACGGGGTTGCACGTAATGAATTCACGTGCTGGGATTCAAGTGAATAATTAATTAATAATTGAATCCCAGCACAACAGTATATATAGATGCACATTTTCATTCAGTCGGGGTTGGGTGTTCGGTGAGTGGAGAACGGGAGAGAGGAGGAGGAGAAATAAAGTAAAATAACGTAACGTAAAAATAGTGTTTTCACTCACCGTGTTTGTTTGTTTGTTTGTCTGTGCATCCACCGTTTGTGTGTTAGTACGTTTTGTTTGTCCTTTTATTTTGGCCTCAAGTGCCGTGTCCTGTTTTTTGTTTCAAACCTTTTATTTTCTGTTCTGTTTATTAAACGCTGAGCGAAAGCATTCGCTCAGCTTCACCAAACCACACCTCTCTGTCTGTTTATTTCCTGCTTCTGGTCTGACGCCACCACTCCGGCCGTCTTTGTGACACGTGGTGTCCCAAGGTGGGATCTACAGCGCCGCCAGGACTCAGGCCAGAGCAGGAACCGCATATTTGGATTAAAAAAAACACAAAACAAACAAACACGGTGAGTGAAAACACTATTTTTACGTTACGTTATTTTACTTTATTTCTCCTCCTCCTCTCCCCCGTTCTCCACTCACCGAACACCCAACCCCGACTGAATGAAAATGTGCATCTATATATACTGTTGTGCTGGGATTCAATTATTAATTAATTATTCACTTGAATCCCAGCACGTGAATTCATTACGTGCAACCCCGTGCTCACATATTACATTTAACCAGCACGTGAAGTGATTTGTGCCCTCCCGTGCCTAAATATAAATCTACATTTTTAAATACCGTGAAACACAGACCCATTTATATCCCGTATACCAATGACTATACACCAACATTAACACACGCACGCAACATACAACACATAACACGCACACGGGCGGGGCACATTGCCACAGCGGAACACTATGTATGTTTTATAGCAATAATTTATAGTTGCTAATTGTTATGTTTTCTTATAAAACATTCTTCAGATACAAAGAAAAGTACATAAATAATGCACTTACTGTTTTCTAGTATTCAACAGTTGCAGGTTTCCTATCCTTATAAGATGGTATGCATTTCAAACACAACTTATACAACTATATTTTTGTGCTAAATGTACACGTTTTAAATAATTTAACATTGAATTCTTTAACCAGTATCATAAATATGTTTTGAAAGCAGCAAGAGTTCTAAATATTTTAAAATCCAAGACACACCTTTTTAAGATGAGAACCCTGTAACTGTTCTTGTTCTAGTTAAAATAGTTGTATAAATGTGCTCATTACTTGTGCTTTTCATATCAACCCTTTACTGATATAGTTTGCATTGACATTCTGTGCTTTTCTTTGTCTGTCCATCCCTTCCCTTTTCTCCCCCTCCCATTAGATCCTCCTCCTACTACTACCACCTTACCTACAACACCACCGCCTCACATGACTGCTGGCATCACAAGTTTAGCAGCGACAAAAAGAGCACTGTGCACATCACCAACACTGGAGTCGTTGCACGAGGGACGTTTAGGCACTATAATTGGTGGTGCTGTTGGCGGTGCCCTATTTCTAATACTGCTGATCATCCTTGTTGGAGTTTGCTACATGAAAAAACGAAGGACATTCCGTGGAGACTATTACACCATGCAGTACAAAGAACCATCTGACATGCAGAAAGAATCTCCGTTAGATGTTCTGCAACCTCATGAGCTTCAACAATACAACGACCCCAACAATGGCAGTCTTAAGCAAAAGACAAATGAGGTGATCTACCCAGATTACTCCAAAGATGTGAAAAATAACGAATGGGGCCATGTGGAAAATATGAACAACAGATGCACAGAAGGAGATACACTGCCAGTCGATTATTATGAAGATAGAATGCCAGTTGGAACCAAATATGCTCAAGATGATTATTATGAAGGAAACGATGGCGACTTTGTATCTCACTTAGATGGTTCAGTAATTTCTCGAAGAGAATGGTATGTGTAGGAACATAGGAAAGAGACGATCCAAACTTCACACAAAATCTCAAATGTCTTTAGCTTCATTGCCTTTAAAAAATAGGCCTACATTTAAAAAAAAAAAAAAAAAAAAAAAAAAAAAGTTAAATATGATTTTAACTTTGTTGGATATACGTGTGTAGTGAATTAGTTTCTGGAGCTTTACAAAATAAAAAAGACAAGAAGCAATGACATTGTATTAGTAATTGTATTTAGCTTTATTTTGGGAAAGCTGCATAAGGGTAGTGTTACCCTTCTTAATCTCAAGTATAGTAGAAGCTGGAGTTATCTAAATTGCCTAAATTTTAGCTCTTGTTTATATGCCATAAGCAGTTATTCAGCTGATGGCTCTGTTTGCGTGCCTGGCATTTTAAATCCACATCTATCGTTCTGTGTGGAAAGCATCTTTTTTGAATTTATTTTGTTTTTTTTACATTAGTTAGAGTTTCAGATATTTATTTTATTTTTCTCCATACAGTTCTGAATTAAATACTGCCTGTAAGACAGTATCTCAAATACTTTAAAATTCAAAACATATATTGGATTCAGGTATGTTACTTTATGTAAGGTGAAATAGGAAGGAGAAAAAACGTGTATATATGAGTTCATAGTTTACATTATTTAAAACGTATTTGCCATTTGTTATGGCGCGGTTTGTATTTAGGAAGCTTTTATTTGTTTTGGAGTGTGTTCTGTGCATCCATTGGGGTGGAAGTTTAGTTTAGTTGCAGTATTTTCTTTTTGGTAGCCGAAGGATAAAGATCATGAAGTGTATTTTAATGATCACAACAGTGGTGCATCAAGAGTAATTGGCTGACCCACCTACTACCATCACTAAATATGCCAAGGTGTAACAGAGGGCCACTTCTGTTTAGTTCATTAAAATAAACCCCAATATGTCTGCTAGAAATTAAGCTGAGATGGCACATTCCAATATTTTATTGGGAATAAAAAAAAAAATCAACAAATAATAGAAAAGAGGGCAACGGATGTCATTTGTTTCAAATGCAATCGCCCAGCTTGTGTTGGATGATAGTGTTAAGTTGGTATTTTTAAGGGATATTTTTCTAGTTTGTTTTAATCACCTAGCTATTTAGTAAACCGTGTATGTTTGCATTGGACAATATTGCAAATGTGTTCAGAAGGATTTCTTTTAACCAGTCAGTATAAAATCATTTTCACAAAAAAAGCCAAAATCTGAATGATTGTTTGTTTTATAATTGTTTAGTTACACAGTACTGACCTGAGTTTTGTATATATATATATATATATATATATATATATATATATATAAATTCACAAAAAAAAGCTTCATAATTAAAATACCTGATATGATAACTGCTGTTGGAAGGCTGTTCTTTAAGTTTATTTGATATTTGTTAATGTGTATGTACATAGCAGATATGTAAAGGGCTGATTTACTGCAAACTTGCTTAGCTACTGTGTGAATTGAATGTTTTGATACTTATGTTTGAATAAATTGCCTTTTTTTCTGTGTCTTAATTCTAAAACATCAATGTGTTTGTCTGTAATGTGACCGTGGTTAGTAAAATAAGAATTTGAAAGCATTACAGGTGTCATGTTAAGAAGTCCAATATGCAAGCACATAACAAATGCATTCAGTTCTGTTTATTTTTTTTTTTAAATAGCCGGTATAGATTCCTGACAGTTGTCATTTAGGAATGATGGATTGCAAACAGTAATTTGCCTTGAAAGCAGGCCTGCATTGTCCACACTTTGAGATATGCAACTAGTGACAGTAATGCATGTGTGAAACTCCAAACTGAATGCTTTAAAAAGTGTTGTCAATTAATTTGTTAATTAAGCCGTGTCTTATAGTACACCCACCATTACTCCCTACTGGGACCATTGTTATTCATATCCTCATTTAATAACTAACAGTGTTAGATGTATACCTGGTACTATATAACATTAACATAGAAAGTAGTATATATACATATATAAAATCTGACGTATTTGCAGTGACAAGATTTCTTCGCCAAAAGCGAGGAAATGTGTGTTTTTTGGAAATTGTGGCTTTCCAGACAAGATCATTACTAAAGCTAAATCCTGCATTTCAAATATAAATAGAAAAAATGCTTTATATAATAACAATATAGAACACACTGATGATAGTATCCCTCTGGTCCTCACTTACCACCCGACCAACAGAAAGATACAGACAACTGTGCAAAGAAACCAATCTACAGCACCTATTTTCAAGACTCCCCCCTTGATGTCATATAGAACAGACAAGAATATAAGAGAATATGTGGCACACAGTGCTGTTCGTCCTACTGGGGAACTGTGGCAAAGTGGTAATTAGTAGAGCAGGCGAAGTGCAGGTGCAGTAATCCAACAAGAAAAGACAGACAACAAAGTACGGGTGAAATGGTTTCTGTTTTATTGTAATCCAAATGGTCTGATGACCAAAACAGTAAACAATTAGAGAGCTGGCAACAGCGATGTCGAATGCGCAGTGGAGAATTATGGGATGCAGTCCCGTAAATAATAATAAACAACAGTCCAGTACATACACACACCGTCACTAGTCCAAAGTGAGTGCTGTAGTGCTCGCTGTGAAGTACAATTTATCTGTGATACAAGGTGCAAGATAGATAGATAGATAGATAGAGGCACGGGTACCCATGGGGTTTTGAGAAGAAAACAACAACAGCACACAATATTTATTAAAAGGAGAAAAAAATATCTGTCACATTCAAAATGTATAATTCTCGAGTTACAGTATTTTACAAAAAATGTCCTAAATATGTAAATGCTGACCTGAAACAGTAAATGCTAAATAAATTGTAGAATATTTCATTTTTATGTTCACCTTTTAAATACATTCTATTTTCATCATCAGTGAATTATCAAACAAAATAAATGTAAAAACAACAGACACATGAAATGTCCCCTTCTTGTACTGGATAGAGTGATCTTTAGCCTTTGTCATTGAAGGCATTAAAGAAATTATGCAGCTCTAGGAAGTGTGTTCAATCATTTCCCAGAAGCAAACTAAACTGGCTGTTAGGTTCCTAAGCAGTGTTACAGGTAGTGTGTCACTAAGGCAAACATTTGCTGTATTTATTTCTAAGTGGTAAAAAAAAAAAATATATTTACCCTGTTCTTTCAGAAATTGAAATTTTCACAGGGAACTACATATTACATGGCAATGGGTAAATGTCATGGAAATCGTAAAATCTGTGGTAACTGAAAAAAATACGGCCTTATTCATAAATACTACAGCATGCCTACATTATTGCTGACACACCCAGTTCAAAGAGGCTCACATTTGTTTTAGAAATATTGTACTACCACAAGGCAAATTGAATTGCTCATTTACTGAACACAGGAAGCGTGTATCTGTTTTGGTTTCCGATTCCTGATTTGACAGGTAGTAATTGTAGAAAATCACTGTTTTGGTTTTAGAGAACTATGGCATTTAACTGCCAATATTAAATTATAATTTTCCATAAGAGAAGCCAATCATGTTGTGGTTTTGACAGCAAAGTAACTATCCCCCTAACCCTCCTAATCCTTTACACATTGAATTGAGAATCACGCACGTGTTGGAAACAGACATTTAATACCACAGAGAGCCTTGAGACCTAGTCCTTGCATGTTGCCACCTTAGACATCTGTTCTATATAGATCCAGGTACCTAATTTATAGGAACTATACATTAGATATTATTGTGTTGGAAAAAAAATGGTAGCAGCATATTGTAGATGGAAAATGTGACTTTTAATAGAATTTCTCAGATGCAATTGTCAGGACACTGTCTCCAAAAGTAAACAGATCAATAATGACCCTTAAACAGATCATATTAGTTATTTAATTCAAAGTCTCGGAATGATGGGAATTGGTTTGTTTTGTGTTGACATTACCCGAACTCCTCAAGTGTTGCAGCTTTGAATACTGATAGAAATCCTTAAACATTTTTTGCATTAACATGGTTAATGTGCTACAGTCGGTGAACTGTTCTGCAACACAAATAAAACAATGCATTTCTTATTGGAAATGGGATATCAAAGGTTAGAGAATGTCTGACTAAACAATCTTCATGTCTGAATATACTATTCATAACTGAAGAAAAGGGTTGAGGGTTTTAAGATTCTTGTGATACTATAAGAAAGGGATACAGAGCTATCAAGTCTTCTGTACACACATAAAGGTCACAGAAACAAAATCAATATCGGTGGACATGTGTACCAAATTGATTCATTATATAACTATTCACAGGAAAGAAACCTAATAACAGTATAAAAATAGGCTCAGTTTCTCATTCTTTTTAAAATAAAAAACTAGGGACAGACTAACCCTTATACAAGTTTGCTATTGTAAAAGCATAGAAAAAGTGTCATGAAGCATAGTACATTGCGGCTCTTTTCATTAACATATTTTCTATTAGTACATATGACAAAATGTATAATTTGCCAACTGTCGCAATGAAAATGCAAATTGCGGTATGTTTGCATTGTGACTGGCCCATCTTAGTACATCTACCCCTTAGGAACAATGCCTACCTATGCTGATGGGATTAAACTGCCTTTCTCATATGAGAAAGGCAGTTTAATCCCATCAGATTCTATAGTGGGACCCCCACCTTCACCCCCAAAAAGCTTTTCATAATCATACAGACGCCCCTCGTTAAACTGGATGTTTGTCCTACATAAGCAGGTGTCGGGTTTAAAAAACAATACAATAAAATCGCACACACATACATTTATAGTGCTCAATGCATTTTAAATGTAAATCATTGCGGTGAAATAACACTAATGTGTTTTGGGGAGGCTACACATTACATTGTGTAAAAATATAAATCTGTGCATTAGGCCTATACAGTAGAGTAGTAAATCAAATGAATACCTAGCACACTTACGATTTACTTTCGCCTACCGGTAACACAAAATACATCATGTTGCTGCACTGTACACACTGGTGCACAATGAGAATAAAAGATTATTTTAAATTGAAACTAAATGATTTTAGCATTTTTATTTCAATTATTATTATTATTATTATTATTATTATTATTATTATTATTATTATTATTATTATTAACTTGGCCTACTTAGTAGCCTAGACAATTAACACAAAATAGATCATGGTCCTATACAGATGCTCAGAATGAGCTGGAGGGGTTAGTGGCACATGTGTGCAGTCTATTGCTCCCAACACATTGGGGAAACCAGAAATGTCAGAATAATGTGGTTTCAAGGCATGTAAGTACATCCTGACTAGTGAAAATTAGGTACTTGAGTGTTCGCCTAAAAAATGCATTGAGCACAACTGGCAACGCATGAGAAAAAGCGGACTGGGAAATGCCAGCAACAATTGCGACTGTTTAAAACACACTTTCAAAAGTTAACAAATTGATGCAATTGTAAGTGTCGCAACTGTCGGCAGCTTTCGTACATCTCATTATAATATTTGAGAACCCTCATCTCCACCCCATTTTTGTGAATTTATGCAGGAACGCACATAATGACATATTCATCTGAGGTTGAACTGCAAAGAAAAACTGCTGCTGCAGAGCATTCCCTAAAAAGTTTCTACCAGCATTACACATGTTTAGACTTCTGACTCGTTTGCAACTGGTTTACGAATATTGCGACAGGCGCAACACTTTAGTACATCTACCACTAAGATTGTATGCATAATCTTTCATAATCCCAAAACTGCCATTGCATGCATGTGAGCTTTTCGAACATGTTGAACCCATTCCTAGAAGTACTGAGATCTATAAAATATCACCATGGCGTGTCAATATACTGAAAAATGTCTTGACAACTCATGATTCAACAATATGAAACTTGCATGTTTTGTCGGTTTATGAAGGATTGTACTTGTAGATATGCATTGCTATGTAGCATTTATGAAGGTATATAATAATACTTACTGTCCAATTCAAATAAAGCATTACCTAACATTCAGTTTGGACACACTGACACAAACTGCCTTAAATTATAAAACCTCCATGAATACAGACAATCCTATTTTAAAGTTGGTGCAATGCACCAGCACCAGGTCCAGACAGACTAACTTATCTGTGACAAAACTCATTATACCGGTGTTGTTGTTTCAACTCAGAAAGATCTATCTTATGATTGTGTAGGTTAAGGAAGATCCAGGTTATGCTTTTACATTGCCAGAACTACCCTTCGACTGACATTGGCACGTTCTGGCTTAATGTACAGTGACATTTATTGACATTCAGTAACAGCCATTGACATTCAGAGACCTCTGCATTCAAAGTTCATTTCAGGTTTGTTTGAGTTCATATCATGTAAAAGAGACCTTTTTGTTTAAATGATTTATTAAAGAGTAAGTATCTTAAGAGTTTTTTTTGCAATCATTCCGAGTGATCTTTGGATCCAATTTCTTTGTGTTTAGCTGGCAATACACTGCTGTATTATAGATGGTGCTTATTAATACAACGGCTGATCAAACCTACATTACATAGAACTTTGGCCAAAGGTTTGACATCACCCTATAGAATTAACAAATTTTGCTTCATAAAGTCATTTCAAAATCTAAGCACTACTATTGTGGCTTCCGGTACACTTTTGCAATATCATTTTGTAGTTTCTTTGAATACATGATTGTGACAGGGTAGCGTCACAGCCCAGGCTGGTTACCGGCAGGAATTAAACCCAGAGAGAAAGCTGCAGTTTTAAAGAACTGTTGCACATTTTATAAAAATAAAAAAAACACAAAAACAGGAACAAACAAAACACAGCACAAGGACCAAAATAAAAGGTTCAAACACAAAAATAAAACATTTGTAAGCTAGGCATTAGCCTTCACTATCAAGTTACCAAACAGCACAAAAAACTCCTCCAGCAAAGCATTTTGCTTCCTTTTTATACAGGTGGCCATTCCGCACTCAATTACTTCATTGGAGAATGGCCACACTTGTGATTGTTGGCAGGGGCAGAATTAACCCTGTCCCTGCCAACCTTCCATTCCCACACATGCTATTTACACAAGAAGGGCTTTTAAATAAACTGATGTTAAATAAAACATTGAAATTATGTTCATACATAAGAACGTGTTATTAGAAGCCCATTTTATGAGATACTTTAAATAGCAGCAGTTCTGCATGACTTTAAAAGTGATACATTAAATTTGATCCAAATGCGTTTAGAGCAGTTGCATTATTTTTATAAGCCTTTACAGACCAATTGTGGAGGTCAACATTTCCTCTCAAAATTTATATCAGAATGACTCCGGATTGTTAAAAATTGCATACAGTGCTCAAATTGAATGTATAAATCTTATATTTTCTTATGTTGTCTTGTCTATGAAGAACCACACTTAATAGAAGTATTAATCTTTAGAGTGACAGGTATCTCACAACTTCTTACAAGACAGACATTGTCCATGATATATCTGAATGGCTTCCTGGTTTCTGGAAATATGCAATCAAAGTAAGAATTACTAATTATTCATCAGCTTTTGGTGTTTTAATGTTCAACCTTTTCCTTGGCGTCTTAGGATTTTCTCTAGACACCAAGGAAAAACATACATGTTGATATTGGTACTACACATTTTACAAGCACCGGGTACTTTGTTGTTATGGCTAATGAATGCAATTTTTTAAACTGCAATGAACTGTTAAAATTGCATTGTAAAAGCTAATGATAGCCTGTGGAAATAATTTAGCAGTCATTGATCCATACCCTGCTATATGATATATAATTCTCATTAGAGATGAACCAGTAGCAATAGGTGTTTTGTAAACAAGATGTGGGGCCTTATTCTCAAAGCTTTAACTAATGAGATTTGAAAAGTCATTTTATTAGAGTTAAACCTTGATAATATAAAGCCAAGGTTATTTAAATAGCAGCTCCATTGAACCAGTTTCTATGTATTCCAATCAAACATGTATCTTCATTTGCATTCAAGGTCATTTCTTATGTATCAGAAGGTGTTTGGATTGTTGCTATGCTATACAGTCTCCCCTTTAGTTTTAACTGGTTTGACACGATTAGTATCAAGGGGTCTACAAAATATGGTGGGGGATACTTTAGTATTAATAGGTAGGATTACTGCTTAATGTTTTCCCTCCCCAGCATTGACTTTGTTTGTCTGTATTTAATGTGTTATTTTTTAACACAAGGACCATCATTTAAAGATGAAGGTGAAACAGTTACTACTTTTAATTTGTCTATTTAATTCATTTGATTGCACATGTTTTTAATAATTGCACATTTTATATATTTAAAGTCCATTCAATCAAAGAAAACCCAGCATTATTTATCATTTATAACACTAATACACACCAAAACAAACCAAATAAAACTGTCTATATTATGAAATGCAACCCAGTATTCGTCTGGTGAAAGAAAAGGGGCTTTGTCTGCTTTTTGAAAACCCTCATTTTTTCACGTCACTTGGTACCTTTTTAAGAACTAAATATACCTTCAAAAAAATAATAATAAATACGTGCCAGAATATTTAGTTGTTGTTGACTTTCACCCTGTGTGGAGTTTTGTCTGAATGGAGTTAGAAATAGTAAATAAAAATATAGTGAGAGCCAATGAGAAGTCCCCACAAATATAAGAATGCAAACGTGTGCGTGCGTGCCTGCGTGTGTGCGTGTGTAAATTCAATGACAAACGCTTCGACCAGTAGTCTTTTCAGGCATCGAGAAAGGCTTCCAGTAGAAACGTTTGTCGTTGAATTCATTGCGTTCTTGTAGTATTTTGTAAATTCTGCACACAGTCCGCGTTTATTGGTTATTATGGGTGTGCATGGAATTTGCTTCCAGTTTCGCCCCCACGCTCCTGCCAAGGTCAGAACACTTTCCACAACCACGGAATACTAGAATATTCCGGATGCTCTGTATACATGCAGGCAGAATTCTCTTATTCCTTTCGTATTCCGCATTTCCATGGTAAACGGAATTATTCCATGAACGCGTGTGCCTTGCTTCCCTCTGCAAACCGAGAGTGCTGATTGCAGTAGACTAATCACCTCTCTTGGTGCTGATTTGTGGAGTAGTGATTAGGGCTCTGGACTCTTGACCGGAGGGTTGTGGGTTCAATCCCAGGTGGGGGACACTGCTGCTGTACCCTTGAGCAAAGTACTTTACCTAGATTGCTCCAGTAAAAACGCAACTGTATAAATGGGTAATTGTATGTAAAAATAATGTGTAAAAAATAATGTCATTGTATGGAAAAATAATGTGATATCTTGTAACAATTGTAAGTCGCCCTGGATAAGGACATCTACTAAGAAATAAATAATAATACTGATAGAATGGATGTCCGGACCACTCCAGTGTGAAAGTGCACCCCTTACATAACAAATACATGTTTCCTTTTTGTTTTGTAATTTTTGCTACTTACTAGTTATATACAGCGCTACACTTAATAACACATTGACTACAGCACCTAGTTTTTTATATGCTTATCCTCAATTTTGTAAGGAAACTGTTGTGTGAATAAACACACCTACAAAGGACAATGTGTGCTTGGTTCATCTAGTTTTAAAATGTTAAACTCCAGTTTTTTGCCATCGTCTCCCCTCACGTCGCATGACGTGCACATGTTCAAGGCACACTGCTGTGCTGAAGGGCCGTGCTATCTCACAGGATGCTAAACCATGAGGTTGAAGAAAGGAAACTGATCGATTTTTGTTTGCTTTTTGCTTTATAGTACCTTTTAAAACTTTACATCGATGACAAACTTGATCCACAGTTCTCTCAAATCCCCCTTCGTGATTTTTTTCTGCCATCCTTTTAAACACTTTTGTACATCTCTGTTTCTAGTTATCAAGCTGTTTTACGATGTCCAGTTCTTTTAAAATAAGTGATGTCTCCTCATCAGACCAAAAGGAGCTGCGTTTTCTCGCACGTGGTGTCATGTTTACTGCTGTGAGTGTTTGTTATTCCGTGTGTCTGTTGCTTCTGTTACTGTAAACTAATGTGATCGATTTGCATTTCCTTCCATCTGATGATGTAGATATCCTTCTGTCTGGTGTTGATGGCTGAAGTGTAATGCTGGCTCCAGGGATCAGCTTATTTTGCCTCCCTGGCGCATCAGCACACTAGCGGCTGCAATGCTGGCTCCGGGGATCAACCACAGTGCGGCCTCCCCAGCGCATCAGCATGACAACCGCCTGGACTGAGCTGAGTAGGGTACATCTCTGGGGTCTTCAAGTGGGCACCTTCCATCCTTGGTGTTTCGTCGACTAGCCCACGACACCTCAAGAGGGCTCGACGGTGATTCTGGCGTCCCAGCATCACCTCCCTCTGCCCCCCACTCAGCTAAGCCCAGCTTACTTACCTTCCTTTCCATCAACGTTTTTTTTTATTTCTACTGTGCTTCAGGTCCCCAAGCAGATTCTTTCCGTCTCAGCCAGAGCCAGTTGCTTCTCCTCCCTGCTGCTTCAGATAAGTTCTTCACTATGCATCGCAATTCTTGGCCGCTGAATCCGACATCTCTGAGAAAATAGGGTTGTAGAGTGTGCCACAAATCCTTGACAACCCACCTCCACTGGTAAACCCGACTCTCCATCCTCGCTGTTCCGCTTCAGTGGCTAGTTGAGCATACCGCAGTTTCTTCCTCTCATACGCCTCATCTACAGCATCCTCCCATGGCACTGTTAACTCTACCAGGTGAACAAGGCGTGCTGATCCAGACCACAAGACAATATCAGGTCGAAGGTTAGTGGTGGCAATCTCAGGTGGGAAAATAAGCCGTTGACCAACATCTGCCAGCATTTTCCAGTCTCTAGCAGCTTCCAGTTGTCCTGGGCGAGGATTGGTTTTATTACCCTGGAAGTTTTTATATTCTGAATAGGGTGTTTACATGGCAGAATATATATTCGGATTATTCAGTATTCGAATACAAGTGGAGTGTTACTGGCCATGTAAACTCAGACCATTCAAAACAGAGGCATCTCTTCTGAGACGCTGTAACAAACATACACACACTCCATGACTCATTCTTCACTTGCTTTCAGTCACTTTCACTGTAAAGTCTTCTAATTATTATTTTTTTTTATATAATTTAGTGCCCAAATATTTTACCCCCGAATGTCCAGTAATTTTTCCCTCTCAAGGCAGAAATTCCCATCACAGCTCAGTAAAACTGTAGGTTCAGCTTCCTCTATGAACTTCAGAGCCGCTGAATTAATTTCAATCCCTTTGTGATAACATCAAATGTTATTTTTTTTTAGCAAACGCGCAGATATTAATGTTTTACGAGGAACACGTCTTAATTGATAGTTTATGCTTGATAAATTTCACAGATGTTAAAAAAAAATCAGACACTTCACATGCATTTTAAAATTATTTACAAAATTCGAGCTGAAACTCTCCCCATCATACCAGCTTTTCAAAGACGTCTCTTTACGGTTTCCTTTGATATGGTGACTTTGGATGTGGAATTGCAGTCTGCAGCATTGGAGCAATCAGCCTGTCTTCTCTTCTGTCTCAAACACCTCCTCTGCTGTCTGGAAATACAGCGAAAAAGATACTTTTAACATGACTTATGTTCGAGGAACAACACTTAAATAATAAGCATAGGCTCTACACAGCAATGTGTATCGCTCCGTGCAAAACAAGGGTTTCAGTCCCGAAATAATACAACATTTTATAACAACTTCAAACACAGACACGGTCACTTCTCCAGACAGTGCATGTTCGTGTGAAGACAACAGTTTGTGAATCAGTGCTGCAGTGTAGTCCGGGTTTTGGTGCTGGCTAGTAGATAAAGCTCCCGGTTTGTGTTAGTCGTCTACCAGTGACAAAAGACAAACAGTTAGCACAATCAAACAAACAAAACACGAAACACTCACGATAATTAATTACTTATGTTTCCTTAACGGGTCCTTTCAGTAACCACAACCAAGGAATAGATAGCTTGGCCACTTCTAAATACCCTCAGTCATGCCCTCTTTCAGCGGCGCAGCCAATCACTTATCCTCCAATCCGTGACTGACACATCGCCTACCGCATTAAGGCGATGACTTCTGGTATTGTGGCTCTGCCCCCTTCCTGGATGGCCGGCTTCCGACTGACCCTGGAATGAACTGCCAAACCATCCAGTCCAGGGCACACTGTTCCTGTTACACAGCGCCCTCACAGGAGATTCATTCGCTGACTGTCACAATCATGTTGTACAATTACAAATGTAAATTTTTTTTCAAACAATAAAAAATTGTATGTGGCATGTTAAAAGTATATACATGTCTGCAGGGGTTCATGTGTGCCGATCGAAGGGGATCCAAGATCCTGTACCTTTTTGTCTGACAGGTGAGAATTTTACAGTTTGCAATGACCCATATGGAAAAAAAAAGTTATTTTATATTTCACAAAAGAACTCCATGTACTTAACATGTCAAAAAAAAAGTTGTTTTGTTTCACAACCCAAAACGGCAAAACACCAAAACACTAGTGCTTGTGGCTCCTGTTTATCAGGGAGACAAAACTGAACCAGGTAACTACAGACCAATAAGCCTGACTTCTATTATATGTAAACTTATGGAAACTATAATAAGATCCAAAATGGAAAATTACCTATATGGTAACAATATCCTGGGAGACAGTCAGCATGGTTTTAGGAAAGGGAGATCGTGTCTAACTAACCTACTTGACTTTTTTGAGGATGCAACATTGAAAATGGATAACTGCAAAGCATACGACATGGTCTATTTAGATTTCCAGAAAGCTTTTGACAAAGTCCCGCATAAAAGATTAATTCTCAAACTGAACGCAGTAGGGATTCAAGGAAATGCATGCACATGGATTAGGGAGTGGTTAACATGTAGAAAACAGAAAGTACTGATTAGAGGAGAAACCTCGAAATGGAGTGAGGTAACCAGTGGTGTACCACAGGGATCAGTATTAGGTCCTCTGCTATTCCTAATCTACATTAATGATTTAGACTCTGGTATAGTAAGCAAACTCGTTAAATTTGCAGACGACACGAAAATAGGAGGAGTGGCAGACACTGTTGAAGCAGCAAAGGTCATTCAAAATGATCTAGACCGCATTCAAAATTGGGCAGACACATGGCAAATGAAATTTAATAGAGAAAAGTGTAAAGTATTGCATGCAGGAAATAAAATGTTCATTATAAATATCATATGGGAGATACTGAAATTGAAGAAGGAACTATGAAAAGACCTAGGGTTTATGTTGACTCAGAAATGTCTTCATCTAGACAATGTGGGGAAGCTATAAAAAGGCTAACAAGATGCTTGGATATATTGTGAGAAGTGTTGAATTTAAATCAAGGGAAGTAATGTTAAAACTCTACAATGCATTAGTAAGACCTCACCTAGAATATTGTGTTCAGTTCTGGTCACCTCGTTACAAAAAGGATATTGCTGCTCTAGAAAGAGTGCAAAGAAGAGCAACCAGAATTATCCCGGGTTTAAAAGGCATGTCGTATGCAGACAGGCTAAAAGAATTGAATCTATTCAGTCTTGAACAAAGAAGACTACGCGATCTGATTCAAACATTCAAAATCCTAAAAGGTATAGACAATGTCAACCCGGGGGACTTCTTTGACTTGAAAAAAAGAAAAAAAAAAAGGACCAGGGGTCATAAATGGAGATTAGATAAAGGGGCATTCAGAACAGAAAATAGGAGGCACTTTTTACACAGAGAATTGTGAGGGTCTGGAACCAACTCCCCAGTAATGTTGTTGAAGCTGACACCCTGGGATCCTTCAAGAAGCTGCTTGATGAGATTCTGGGATCAATAAGCTACTAACAACCAAACGAGCAAGATGGGCTGAATGGCCTCCTCTCGTTTGTAAACTTTCTTATGTTCTTATTAGCCGGCCCACCGCTGGTATTGTTCAAACCTGAAGATTATATTATATTGAAACTGAGCTAAGCAAAGGTGGGCCGGCAACTACCAACACCAGCAATAAGGCATGATGAGAACATGAAGCACATTATATGGAAGCTGCTGTAAATCAAGATCAGTGGAATATAGTAGAAAAATTGCTATCCCTCTTCCTTAATTATAAGAATTGGTTCCTTTTGTTTACAAATGAACCCCTGCATGCACGGGTGTCGATAACTAACAAACTTAGTGGCCTTAAATGAATGCTCATTCCAAATGTATCGTCTCCAATAAATGAATACTTTCCATAGCTTTGTAGTGTTTTTGCCTGAAACATCATAATGAACAACAATACAATAAAATAAATATATTTAGGTAGCCTATAAACACTTTCACACTAAAATAAATATGATAAAGTTTACGCAAAGTAAAACAAAGCTATTCTTACAGTTACTTGATATTCAGAATGAATGCAGGATACCCGGTCGGCACAACTAGAGATCGTATCGAGGAACCCTAAGTGAGTTATCTCAGAACACTAGCAGGGCTGTCCTTATACTGAGCTGCTGTGTGTGGCTGTGTCTCAAAGCCTGTTCTTACAGCTCCATTCGTCTCCTTGCAGGTGTGATGCAGATCTGGAGTAACCCTGCTGACCCTGCTGAGTCTCTGTGCAAGGCTGTCTTTATACTCAGCTGCTGTGTGTGGATGTGTCTCAAAGCCTGTTCTGACAGCTCCATTCGTCTCCTTGCAGGTGTGATGCAGATCTGGAGTAACCCTGCTGACCCTGCTGAGTCTCTGTGCAAGGCTGTCTTTATACTCAGCTGCTGTGTGTGGATGTGTCTCAAAGCCTGTTCTAACAGCTCCATTCTTCTCATTGCAGGTCTCATTAGGAAGTTCTGTTTCTCTATAAGAGGCTTCAGTGAAGAAGACCTGCGCACCATCAGTAAATATTACCAGCCCTACCTGGCGTACGTCATTGAATATGACCTCACCAGCATCCTACAGAATTTAGTCACAAAGCGCATTCTCACTAACGAGGAGGCAAAGGTAGGTTCTGTTTCTGCTGTTAAACAGCAGCAGTGTTGAGGTGTGCTTGGTGGGGATTGACAGAGACACAGTGAGAGGGACTTGTTTCAGTTCCATCATTAGGAGGTATGGGACAGGTTCTCCACTTCTCCTGATGATGCTGTGTTTCTGAGCACTAAGTAGATGGTATTGATTTGCATTCGTGTTACTGAAATAACAGTTTAACACTGTTTTAACACTGATTTAACACTCAAAGGACTTGTGTTGTTTCTTTGTTTGCACTGAAAATCCAGCTATAAAATCCTAGTGTCTAAAACGGGTAGCATCTAGGTCCTCTTGGTTAAGGTATGCCTGTGAAACGTGGTTGTTCTAGTTTCTTGCCTACAATAGGAGAATAGTGCAGTGTTCACTTACGTAATTCTGCACTGTTCTCTGAAATATGTTTTACTATTTTTGTGAGTTTTGTCCAGTTCGGCTTGGATTTTGGTGTCTGGCCCAATTTCTATCAAAGCTCAGTTTCTGAAGCCGTTAAAATAACAGTAGATAAATAACACAATATTAGTTTAAAAAAAATGTAACATCGGGTGTATTTATTGCAAATCATAGTAACTCATTATTCTTTTATATTGTCATCTAGTCAAAATATGTTAAGTGTACAAAAAGCCAGGTTAAAAAAAATAGATCAGCTATTACCATTTAACATGTGATAAACACATAATCAGAATGGTTAAACAAATAATCCAAGATTGTTTATTTCATTTTTGAATGGCATTAACACAGTCGAATACATTACTCTGCTATTAACTTGCTGAGCACACTGATAGAATTTTGTAGAGTTATGATACAGTTTTAAAAAAAGTGATGCAATAGCAAAACCTGATCCAGACCAGCTCTTCAGGAAGACTCTGTATGCTTAATTTCCCAAGCGGACTTCGTTGTTCACACTTCACACCAAACGTACAGAGTGCGGACCAAACTGTCTAAATGGACCCTGTGTGAACACAGCCTTAAACAAAGGAACCAAAATTACAAATCAAAACCGCACCCAAGCAAAGCTATCCCGGTGCAGAGACAGAAGCACAACCTGCTCCCAGTCCTTTCCCTTAACTAACCAACCCAGGGAGCTGTCTCCCAGCCCCTCTTCTGTACAGGTGGCCATTCCAAATTGGCAATCAATTAACCAATTTGGGATTGGCCACATTCCATACTTATTTCTCCAGGAATTTTACCCTTATCCCTGCCAAACTTAAATTAAATACAAAACGTAATTTATAACAAACACTCTGTATATACATTTTACATGCAGGACTCAGCCCTGCCACAGACCCATTTCGGAGGTCATTAACGCTATTATAAACCGTATTATTGCAATATTGTGGAAAAGTTTCCACCCTCACACCATTTAAGATTTAAAACAGAATGTCTGAAACACTTCTGTGATTTAAGTAAGTTGATTGAAGAACTCATTGTTGAAAGAGTTGATACTTTCGAGTGTTTCGAAAAATAAATAAATATATTAGTTCAAAATGTAATTAATGTTTGGTAGTAATTCAAAAGCTACATTGTATTTCGCCTGTAGTTCACTGTTATCATATTGTGTACATTTCCTATCCTTTCAGCCCTCTTCCTTGGGGTCTGTGAGGTTCAGTACAGGTTAGGAGCTGACATTCACCTGGGTCACCTGGGTCCTGCTCATTCCTCACATAGGGAGGGCTGTTTGACTCTTCTACCTACAACAGCAGCTGGAGGTGGTCCTGTCACAGTAACCCTGCCAGCCATGGCAGCACCCCTGTGTGTTCCCATTAGGAGCAGGAGCAGGAGGGAGTGTGTGCACTGAGCACAGAGACACAGCTGCCTTAGTGTGGAATGAACCAAATCACAATGAAGAAGAGAAACCAGAACTTCAAAAATATAGGGGAACATTTAGAAGAAGCCAACCACTTCTGTACTTGACTTTCTTCTGTGTTTTATCCAGTGAATTAGCTCACCTTGTTAAACACACTGGGTTGTTCTCCAGACAGGTTTTAATGAGCTTGCTTTCCCTTTCAGAGTTACAAAGACAGAGGATGCTGAAAGGTGCTGAAGGTGTAGCCTGGTTTGTAAGTGATGTGCTTGGAAAGAGCAGAGACGTCGTGATCAAGCTGTGGGAGGCACTGGCTGAGGAAATAGTGCACTTCCCATCACCCAATATAAACACAATACTGGAGGAGGTTGCAGAGGGGGGTAAGTCATTCTAGAGTTGCATTCTCAAATCAATGACTGAACTTGTTCTTGAGATTCCACTGAGAAGGAAAGTAAAGACAGGCTGCAGTCCTGATTGTTACATGAGTTCTATGGTTTGTCTTTTTAGAAAGTTAATTTCATTATTTCTTTATTTTCTCCTGCACTACACAACAGATCACTGTTTAGTTTATTATAATGCTGCAAAGCTTTAAATGTACTTGCTTACTTCAAAAGCTGTGCTATGTATTTGTAGTCTGTCTTACATATTACTCAGTTATTACTCAGTTATTGGAACATCATTTGCTCTTGTTTCCCAGTTTCCTGCTTTAATGAACCAAACATTTACATTTCTTTTTTCTTGTTTTTATTTTTATACAATAAAAGTTTGCACTGGATTGAGAATATACTGACATCAAGTACATAGAAATGGATGAAATTCATTGCGAATCAGAAAAATTGCTACTCCCAAGATACAAATGTTTTGTGAATAGAACGTACACAGGCACTGCCATACAGACACACATGCAGAGAAATAAAGAGATACACACAGGGAGACAGACAGACAAAGACACACTGATAGGAATAGACAATCCCACTTATTTTTATAATTTATTTATGTCTTTGTTTGACGGACCACGTACACTGTTTAACATTTATGACATGTCATAAGATGTATTGCAGTCAGATTTTAGCTATGAGCTAATTTTCATTGGCAGTCCCTGGACAAAACACAAAATGGAAAAAAGAAAATAATACAAATAAAGTAACATTTACAGAAGGGAATGTGATCGAGCATCAGATAAATAACCCAAGACAGCAGCAGCAATCTCACATCCCCCAAAACAACATCGCTTCAAAATACAATCTCATCACACACCCGATCAGAAACATCCACAGCTCCACAATTCTATAATGACTTGTAGCACTTGTAGTAACTTGCTGCCTGCTCTTAATTGAGTGTCAGAATACCTGTCCAGGTTCAATTAATGATCTATTCAGTTGCTAAATAAGCAGTTTTGTACATTTCCTATCATCCTCCTGCTCACTGGTAGATCCATCTCAGTTGCATATGTGAGCAGGAGGATGATGGGAAATGTAGTTCTGAGAGGTCCATGTCGGTACATGTGACGCCATCTTGAGGCAGGGAATGCAATTTAAAGTTTAAAAAATGGTCAAAATGTAAAAAAAAAAAAAAAAAACAATACACACACCTTACGTAAACAGTGGTAGCAACACATGGGAACATGTAACTGTGACAGAGATCGAATGAGTCTTGGTTAAGATCTCCTCTCGACCTGTGAGGGCACGGTGCACGAGGAACAGAGTACCCTTAATGAAATGGCACGACAATTTATTCCGTAGGGTAGATGGAAGTCGGTCAGTTCGGAAGGGGCGGAGCTATAACACCCGAGCTCAGTGACCCAGACGGTGGCGGCGTGGCATCCGAGGACTGGAGGAGCGGATGCGCTCGTTAACCTCGGGGTCATGGGCGAGGGTATAAATAGGGGCATGGCTTGAGTGATCTGTTCCTTTGTATATGGTTAAATTATATAACCGAGAAGGAGCCCGTATTTGTGAAATCAACCGTGAGTGTTTCGTGTCTGTGTCTTAACACTGTGTGTCTTGTGTGTTGTTTCTCACTAAAGATTACTGAGCACGATCCGGGCTGCAGCCGCAGGCCAGCGAAAAAACCGGACTTCACCACTCACCTTTTTCACTACAGGAACTGTAGTCTTTTTTTTGCACCATTAGCACTTGAATCACGCACTGTCTTTGTGTTTGTGTTTTGTGTGGGTGTCTGAACGGGACTTTTTGGGGTTACGGGTCAAACCCGTGGATTACAAATAAAGTGATACACGCCGTATCACTTCCAGCATTATTATTATTTGCAGGTTTGCCTTAAGGCTCTGGACATTTATTAAATTAAATAAACACCCTTGCACCTGTACCAACGTTGTCTGTGTGATTATTCTGCACTGCACTCACCTGCGTCATTACCACTTTGCCACACGTGGTGTCAGAAGTGGGATGGACTACACAACACTGTCGGGCGCTGCTGGAGCAGCTGGACAGCAGACGGGGTGGAGGAAAGACGGAGAGGAGAGGTACACCAGCGGCTGATCGAGAGGGTCGGGCTGGCAATACCTCCCACAGCGTCAGCAGAACGCAGCTTCGTAGCGCCCAAAGCAAGGACGCACAAAATGACGGCGGAAGATGACCCAGAAGCATACCTGGTGGCATTTGAGCGGCTGGCTACCACCGCGTCATGGCCCCGACAGTTCTGGGCAAACCAGCTGGGGACCCTGCCTGATTGGGGAAGCGCAGGCAGCATACCAGGTGATGGGGGATGACGACGCCGCTCAATATGACCTGGTGAAACTGGCCATTCTCCGCCGTCTGAATATTACGGAGGAAACACACCGGGTGAGGTTCAGGGAGTACAAGAGGTCCCCGAACGTACGCCCCAGGGTGGTCGCGCAGAAGCTCTGTGATCACATGATCCACTGGCTCACCCCGGCGCTAAAAACAACTGCCCAGATGGGGAGGCCATCGTTATTGAGCAGTTCTGTCATGTGGTTGGCGCCGAGACGCAAGCATGGATCCGCGCCACAACCCCGACACCCTGGAACAGGCAGTAAAGCTCGCCGAGGACTTTGAGGACTCCCTGGTATCCGCCCAGACGGGGCTACTCACCCGCCATTTCAACGGAGCGGCGAGCCCCACCTCCTCTCTGCTCCACCAGCCCCACCACGGGACCGGTTCAACGACCTCCGAGCACACCGACCCCAATGGGCGACCTTGCCTCCTCTTCATGGAGACCAAGGTTAGCCCCAGCTGGGGTAGAGGTGCTGCCCCTGCCCGTTGCCATACCAGCAGCGGGACAGACCATTAACACTGTGCCCTCCTTTCCCCTACCTGTTTTAGGTGCCGCCAGCCGGACATCAGGCTAGGTCATGCCCATCTGCGATGGAGTGTGGCGTGGCCGTCTGTAATCTGGCATCTGAAGCGGGTAGCGAGGGAAAAATGGTCGGGAGGGGCCTTGTATTGTTAAGGTGATTTTTGGAAATGTGAAAACCCATGCATTAGTGGACACAGGGTGGGTCAGACCTTAATTAGAGCATCTCTCTTAGGCGGTATGGTGTGGCAGCCACAAGGTCAGGTGGCGATCTCCTGTATCCATGGAGACACGGCAACATACCCCACAGTAAAAGCATATTTATCGGTCGGTCCGATTAACGTTACCTGGTAGTTGGGGTGGCGGAAGGCTACCACATCCCGTTATTCTGGGTCGGACTGGCCCAACTATAAAGATTTGTTGAAATTAAGGGCAGTCCCGCCATACACGCAAATGTGGCAGAAAAAGTAGAAGGGGAAATGATTGGTAATGTTTTTCCCTTTCAAGCGGAAATGTTCTCTCCTCTGTTCCGGCCGAAAAAAACAAACAAAGAGAGAAGGCTGCGGAAATGGGAGGGAGCGTTAATGAGACAAGGCTGGGGGCTGGTGGGAGCCTGTTATAACGGTGAAAAACGTCAGTCGAAGGGGGTCGGAACGCAGTGTGACCGAGAGGGCGAGGTTACTGGGCCATCAAGGGCAGATGTTACCGAACTTTTCGGCCATTTCGATGGGGGAACAGTTACTTCCTGATCAGCAACGTGAACTACGCAGGTTAATTGAGGAATTTAGCGATGTTTTTTCTAACACGCCCGGTAGAACTAACCTTGCTGAATATGACATTATCTCTCCCCAGGTGTCACAGTGCGAGAGAGACCTTACGGATCCCGGAAAGTCGACGGAGTGGCGTTCGCAAGAGGTATGGGACATGCTCGAACTTGGGGTGATTGAGCCTTCCAGGAGCGAAGTGGTGCAGTCCAATTGTGATAGTGGCCAAAAGGACGGCACCAACCGCTTCTGCGTTGATTTCCGCAAGGTAAAAAGGATGCTGAAGGTGCTGAAGGTGTAGCCTGGTTTGTAAGTGATGTGCTTGGAAAGAGCAGAGACGTCGTGATCAAGCTGTGGGAGGCACTGGCTGAGGAAATAGTGCACTTCCCATCACCCAATATAAACACAATACTGGAGGAGGTTGCAGAGGGGGGTAAGTCATTCTAGAGTTGCATTCTCAAATCAATGACTGAACTTGTTCTTTACTTTCCTTCTTAGTGGAATCTCAAGACAGGCTGCAGTCCTGATTGTTACATGAGTTCTATGGTTTGTCTTTTAGAAAGTTAATTTCATTATTTCTTTATTTTCTCCTGCACTACACAACAGATCACTGTTTAGTTTATTATAATGCTGCAAAGCTTTAAATGTACTTGCTTACTTCAAAAGCTGTGCTATGTATTTGTAGTCTGTCTTACATATTACTCAGTTATTACTCAGTTATTGGAACATCATTTGCTCTTGTTTCCCAGTTTCCTGCTTTAATGAACCAAACATTTACATTTCTTTTTTCTTGTTTTTATTTTTATACAATAAAAGTTTGCACTGGATTGAGAATATACTGACATCAAGTACATAGAAATGGATGAAATTCATTGCGAATCAGAAAAATTGCTACTCCCAAGATACAAATGTTTTGTGAATAGAACGTACACAGGCACTGCCATACAGACACACATGCAGAGAAATAAAGAGATACACACAGGGAGACAGACAGACAAAGACACACTGATAGGAACAGACAATCCCACTTATTTTTTATAATTTATTTATGTCTTTATTTGACGGACCACGTACACTGTTTAACATTTATGACATGTCATAAGATGTATTGCAGTCAGATTTAGCTATGAGCTAATTTTCATTGGCAGTCCCTGGACAAAACACAAAAATGGAAAAAGAAAATAATACAAATAAAGTAACATTTACAGAAGGGAATGTGATCGAGCATCAGATAAATAACCCAAGACAGCAGCAGCAATCTCACATCCCCCAAAACAACATCGCTTCAAAATACAATCTCATCACACACCCGATCAGAAACATCCACAGCTCCACAATTCTATAATGACTTGTAGCACTTGTAGTAACTTGCTGCCTGCTCTTAATTGAGTGTCAGAATACCTGTCCAGGTTCAATTAATGATCTATTCAGTTGCTAAATAAGCAGTTTTGTACATTTCCTATCATCCTCCTGCTCACTGGTAGATCCATCTCAGTTGCATATGTGAGCAGGAGGATGATGGAAATGAAGTTCTGAAGGTCCATGTCGGTACATGTGACGCCATCTTGAGGCAGGGAATGCAATTTAAAAGTTTAAAAAATGGTCAAAATGTAAAAAAAAAAAAAAAATTAAAACAATACACACACCTTACGTAAACAGTGGTAGCAACACATGGGAACATGTAACTGTGACAGAGATCGAATGAGTCTTGGTGTTAGATCTCCCTCTCGACCTGTGAGGGCACGGTGCACGAGGAACAGAGTACCCTTAATGAAATGGCACGACAATTTATTCCGTAGGGTAGATGGAAGTCGGTCAGTTCGAAGGGGGCGGAGCTATGGCACCCGAGCTCAGTGACCCAGACGGTGGCCGGCGTGGCATCCGAGGACTGGAGGAGCGGATGCGTCGTTAACCTCGGGGTCATGGGCGAGGGTATAAATAGGGGCATGGCTTGAGTGATCTGTTCCTTTGTATATGGTTAAATTATATAACCGAGAAGGCGCCCGTATTTGTGAAATCAACCGTGAGTGTTTCGTGTCTGTGTCTTAACACTGTGTGTCTTGTGTGTTGTTTCTCACTAAAGATTACTGAGCACGATCCGGAGCTGCAGCCGCAGGCCAGCTTAAAAACCCGGACTTCACCACTCACCTTTTTTCACTACAGGAACTGTAGTCTTTTGTTTGCACCATTAGCACTTGAATCACGACTGTCTTTGTGTTTGTGTTTTGTGGGTGTCTGAACGGGACTTTTTGGGGTTACGGGTCAAACCCGTGGATTACAAATAGAAGTGATACACGCCGTATCACTTCCAGCATTATTATTATTTGCAGGTTTGCCTTAAGGCTCTGGACATTTATTAAATTAAATAAACACCCTTGCACCTGTACCAACGTTGTCTGTGTGATTATTCTGCACTGCACTCACCTGCACGTCATTACCACTTTGCCCACGTGGTGTCAGAAGTGGGATGGACTACACAACACTGTCGGCGCTGCTGGAGCAGCTGGACAGCAGACGGGAGGTGGAGGAAAGACGGAGAGGGAGAGGTACACAATCGCTGATCGAGGGGTCGGGCTGGCAATACCTCCCACAGCGTCAGCAGAACGCAGTCGTGGCGCCCAAAGCAAGGACGCACAAAATGACGGAAGATGACCCAGAAGCATACCTGGTGGCATTTGAGCGGCTGGCTACCACCGCGTCATGGCCCCGACAGTTCTGGGCAAGCCAGCTGGGACCCTGCCTGATTGGGGGCGCAGGCAGCATACCAGGCGATGGGGATGACGGCGCGCCGCTCAATATGACCTGGTGAAACTGGCCATTCTCCGCCGTCTGAATATTACGGAGGAAACACACCGGTGAGGTTCAGGAGTACAAGAGGTCCCCGAGCGTCGCCCCAGGGTGGTCGCGCAGAAGCTCTGTGACCACATGATCCACTGGCTCACCCGGCGCTAAAACAACTGCCCAGATGGGGAGGCCATCGTTATTGAGCAGTTCTGTCATGTGGTTGGCGCCGAGGCGCAAGCATGGATCCGGCGCCACAACCCCGACACCCTGGAACAGGCAGTAAAGCTCGCCGAGGACTTTGAGGACTCCCTGGTATCCCTTGAGGCGGGCTACTCACCCGCCATTTCAATCGGAGCGGCGAGCCCCACCTCCTCTCTCTGCTCCACCAGCCCCACCACCGGGACGGTTCAACGACCTCCGAGCACCGACCCCAATGGGCGACCTTGCCTCCTCTTCATGGAGACCAAGGTTAGCCCCAGCTGGGTAGAGGTGCTGCCCTGCCCCGCTGCCATACCAGCAGCAGCCGGACAGACCATTTAACACTGTGCCTCCTTTCCCCTACCTGTTTTAGGTGCCGCCAGCCGGACATCAGGCTAGGGTCATGCCCATCTCTGCGATGGAGTGTGACGTGGCCGTCTGTAATCTGGCATCTGAAGCGGGTAAGCGAGGGAAAATGGTCGGAGGGGCCTTGTATTGTTAAGGTGATTTTTGGAAATGTGAAAACCCATGCATTAGTGGACACAGGGTGTGGTCAGACCTTAATTAGAGCATCTCTTAGGCGGTATGGTGGCAGCCACAAGGTCAGGTGGCGATCTCCTGTATCCATGGAGACATGCAACATACCCCACAGTAAAGCATATTTATCGGTCGGTCCGATTAAACGTTACCTGGTAGTTGGGGTGGCGGAGGCTACCACATCCCGTTATTCTGGGTCGGGACTGGCCCAACTATAAAGATTTGTTGAAATTAAGGGCAGTCCCGCCATACACGCAAATGTGGCAGAAAAAGTAGAAGGGGAAATGATTGGTAATGTTTTCCCTTTCAAGCGAAATGTTCTCTCCTCTGTTCCGCCGAAAAAACAAACAAAGAGAGAAGGCTGCGGAAATGGGAGGGAGCGTTAATGAGACAAGGCTGGGGCTGGTGGGAGCCTGTTATAACGGTGAAAAACGCCAGTCGAAGGGGGTCGGGAACGTGTGACCGAGAGGGGCGGTTACTGGGCCATCAAGGGCAGATGTTACTCCGCCCGCTCAATATACGGACATGTGGCACTCAAATGTGAACCTAGTGTGGGAGCAGAAAAATGACCCATCACTGGTGCACATTTGGGACAGGGTCCGTCCATTGAAGGTAAGGATGTTGAAGGCGCTTAGGGCACTAGTATTTCCACTTCATTATCAAGGGGCAATTACTATATAGGGTAAACCTGGCGGCGGGCACAGGACATCCTGTAACATTATTATTGGTTCCCCGCCTTGTTGACTGGAGGTCATGAGGCTGGCGCATGATATCCCTTTGCGGGGCACCGGAGTTGACAAGACAAGGGAACGGATATTGGCTCGATTCTTTTTGGCCAGGTCTTTATAAGGAAGTGTCGAAATATGTAGCCACATGCCCAGACTGCCAGCGAGTAGCGCCGGGTCGAGTGCGCCCGCCCCTTGGTCCCACTGCCGATTATTTCCACCCCTTTGAACGCATCGCAGTGGACATAGTCGGTCTTTGCTGCCTTCTGACTCGGGTATCGCATATCTTAGTGGTGGTAGATTACGAACGCGATACCCGGAGGCAGTTCCATTGAGGTCCACTAGTGCTGCTGCGATAGCCAAAGAACTAGTGCAGATTATGGCAAGAGTAGGGATCCCAACGAGATATTGACTGATCATGGAACTAATTTCTTGTCAAATGTTGCTACAGCAGGTATATAAATTACTAAAAATACGTCCCATCAGAACGTCGGTTTATCATCCACAGACGGACGGATTGGTGGAACGTTCAATCAGACTCTAAAGGCGATGCTGAGACGATTTGTGAATCAAGAGCAAAACATTGGGCATCGCTTCTTCCCTACCTCCTTTTTGCAGTGAGAGAGGTGCCGCGAGTTCGACAGGGTTCTCCCCTTCGAGCTCTTGTACAGCCGACAGCCTCGCGGCATTCTCGATCTGTTGAGAGGGGTGGGAGGAGCATGGCTCGTCCAAAATGTAGTGCAGCATGTGCTCCTACTTAGAGATCGCCTAGATTTGGTCGGTCGTTTGGCCCAAGACAATCTCAGATCGGCTCAGCATCGACAACAGCAGCATTACAATCAAAATGCATTAATCCGAACTTTTCGCCATTTTAATGGGGAACAGTTACTTCCTGATCAGCAACGTGAACTACGAGGTTAATTGAGGAATTTAGCGATGTTTTTCTAACGCCCGGTAGAACTAACCTTGCTGAATATGACATTATCTCTCCCCAGGTGTCACAGTGCGAGAGACCTTACGGATCCCGGAAAGTCGACGGAGTGGCGTTCGCAAGAGGTATGGGACATGCTCGAACTTGGGGTGATTGAGCCTTCCAGGAGCGAGTGGTGCAGTCCAATTGTGATAGTGGCCAAAAGGGCGGCACCAACCGCTTGCGTTGATTTCCGCAAAAATGGTAGCTATTGCCAAGTTTGATGCGATCCCATGCCTCGGGTCGACGAACTTCTAGATAGACTGGGGCGGCGGGGTTTATCTCCACTCTGGATCTGACGAAGGATATTGGCAGATCCCGTTAACTAATAGTTCTAGAGAGAAAACCGCATTTTCAACACCAGAGGGGTGTTTCATTTACAACCATGCCGTTTGGGTTACATGGTGCGCCTGCTGCCTTCCAGAGACTGATGGACCAGGTTTTACACCCACATCGTGAATATGCGCGGCAGCGTATATTGATGATGTGGTCATTTACAGCTCCACCTGGCGAGAGCATTTGGCTAGGATCACAGCCCCTTCAGTCTCTAAGGGCAGCCCGGCTGACAGCTAACTTGCGAAAAAAGTGCTTTGCAAAAAAGAAACACAATATTTGGGATTTGTAATGGGGAATGGCAGGGTGAAACCCGTTGTCTCCAAGGTCCAGGCCTTGGTAGACGCGGCAATCCCCAAAACCAAACTCAAGTGAGGTCGCTACTGGGGTTAGCCGTTATTACCGCCACTTTATCCCCGAGTATGCCACAGTGGTTAATCCTTAGTTGACCTCACCAAAAGAGCGCACAAATTCAATTAAATGGTCAGAAGAATGTCAGGGGCGTTTAATACTGTTAAGCAGAGACTTTGCCAGGCCCTGCTCTCATCACTCCAGACTTCACTAAGAGATTCATCCTCCACACGATGCTTCGGATGTCGGTTTGGGTGCAGTCCTGTCTCAAATGGTAGGAGTAGAACACCCTGTTCTGTACATAAGTAAAAATGCTCCTCGGGGCGCAACTACTCCGTCGTCGAAAAAGAGTGTTTGGCCATTAAATGGGCTACTCACTCTTTAAGATACTACCTGCTGGGACACTCATTTGATCTTGTCACTGACCACGCCCCACTCAAGTGGTTAAGCACAATGAAGGACAGCAATGCCGGATAACTCGGGTGGTATCTGGCATTGCAGCCCTTCATGTACCATATGGTACACCCGTCGGGAAAGACCACCAAAATGCGGATTATTTTTCCCGGGGGGGAGTAATGGGAAAGGTAGGTTTAGCCGAGTGTTCCTTGGCTCCACCTGAGCGGTGGGATATGTGACAGAGATCGAATAGTCTTGGTGTTAGATCTCCCTCTCGACCTGTGAGGGGCACGGTGCCTGAGAACAGAGTACCCTTAATGAAATGGCACGACAATTTATTCCGTAGGGTAGATGGAAGTCGGTCAGTTCGGAAGGGGCGGAGCTATGGCACCCGAGCTCAGTGACCCAGACGGTAAGCGGCGTGGCATCCGAGGACTGGAGGAGCGGATGCGCTCGTTAACCTCGGGGTCATGGGCGGGTATAAATAGGGGCATGGCTTGAGTGATCTGTTCCTTTGTATATGGTTAAATTATATAACCGAGAAGGAGCCCATTATTTGTGAAATCAACCGTGAGTGTTTCTGTGGTCTGTGTCTTAACACTGTGTGTCTTGTGTGTTGTTTCTCACTAAAGATTACTGAGCACGATCCGGAGCTGCAGCCGAGGCCAGCGAAAACCCGGACTTCACCACTCACCTTTTCACTACAGGAACTGTAGTCTTTTGTTTGCACCATTAGCACTTGAATCACGCACTGTCTTTGTGTTTGTGTTTTGTGTGGGTGTCTGAACGGGACTTTTGGGGTTACGGGTCAAACCCGTGGATTACAAATAGAAGTGATACACGCCGCTGTATCACTTCCAGCATTATTATTATTTGCAGGTTTGCCTTAAGGCTCTGGACATTTATTAAATTAAATAAACACCCTTGCACCTGTACCAACGTTGTCTGTGTGATTATTCTGCACTGCACTCACCTGCACGTCATTACCACTTTGCCACAGTAACACAATCAAATAAAAAGGTCCTTATATACCCAGAAATACAATGATTCTTGGTTGTAAATCTCCCTCCCGACCTGTGAGGGCGCTAAGCAGCGAGACCAGAGTTCCTTGGACGGGCTGACCTGACAGGTCTTTCCCAGGGTTCAAGGAAGTCAGCCAGCTAGGAAGGGGCGAGACTCTGTTGCAATAACATTGACCCGGAAGGAAACAACGTGGCAGACGAGATTGAGAGGCGGTTGCACTCGTTTACCAAGGGGTCATGTGTGACAGCATAAAAAAGGACGGAGAATCTTAATCTGTTCCTTCCGTGTTTGTATTATTGTGGGGCGGATATTATTGTTTATTATTTGGGACTGCAATCCCCTTGTTATTTACCCCGTGCAGTACACATTGTGTATTGCCGGGGATTATTGTTTGGTCGCCAGACCTGGAAAATAAAATAAAAACATTTCCAAACCGATTACAATGATCTCTGTCTGCTTTAACACACTGCATCACTCCTGCACCTGTTTCCACCCTGCCCCATTGCCACACGTGGTGTCAGTCACAGGATATGGATCGCAACGCACTGGCGTAGCTGCTGGAGGTGCTGGACAGCAGATGGGAGACAGAGGAGAGAAAGAGAGAGGAGCTCTACACTGCGCTCATTGAACAGGTAGGGCTGGCGTTTTCCACAGCATCAGCTCCTACAGGAACACCAGCAATGTCGGCACCGAAGGCTCAGGCGATGAAGATGTCAGCGGAGGATGACCCAGAGGCGTACCTGGTCGCGTTTGAGCGGCTGGCCACCACCACGTCAACGCGTCAACGCCACGCCCCAGGGTGGTTGCGGTGCAGTTGTGTGACCACATGGTACACTGGCTGACCCCAGAGAAGAAAACCAACCTGCAAATGGGGGAGGCGGTGGTTGTGGAACAATTCTGCCATGTGATACCCAAGCCTGGATACGGTGCCACAACCCCGACACCCTGGAGGACACTGTGAAACTGGCCGAGGATTATGAGGACTCCCTAGTCTCCGCTCGGACCGGGATACTGTCAGTTCCCACCCTTCGGAGCAGCCGAGCCCCCCCTCTCTCCTCTCCGCCACCACCACTACCATCAGCCCCAGGCCCAGACCTCCGACACCACCGACCCCAATGGGCCCCCTGCCTCCCCCTTCATGGAGATCAAGGTTGGCCCCAGCTGGGGTAGAGGTATACTCCTGCCCCATTGCCATACCAGCAATGGGACAGATATCTAACCACTGCCCCTCTGTCCCCCCAACTTGTTTTAGGTGCAATTAACTGGGACATCTGGCCCAGGTCATGCCCCGCTGCAATGGAGTGTTTCGTGGCCGCTGTAATTGGGCACCGGTAAGCGTGGGGAAAATGGTCGGCCTTGTATGATTGATGTGGTTTAAGGAAATGTGAAAACCCATGCATTAGTGGACACAGGGTGTGAGCAAACCTTGATTAGAACAGCTCTCTTTGGGCGTTGTGTCGTGGCTGCCACAAGGTCAGGTGGCCATCTCCTGTATCCATGGAGACATGGCATACCCCACACTAAAGTATATTTATCGGTGGGACCGATAAAACGTCACCTGGTAGTAGGGGTGGTGGAAAGATTGCCACACCCAGTTATTCTGGGCCGAGACTGTCCAAAATGTAAAGAATTAATGCAAATAATGGTAGTCTCAGCCACACATGTAAACGTGGCAGAAAAAAAGAAAAGGGAACGAATTGGTGATGTGTTTCCTTTTCACGCTGAAATGTCCTAGAAAAATGAATAAAGAGAGAAGGACCGCAAAATGGGAGGGAGCATCACTGAGACAAGGCTGGGGTCTGGTGGGTAACAAACGCCAATCAAAGGGAGTTGGAACGCAGTGTGACCAAGAGGGTGAAGTTACTGGGACATCTAGGGCAGATGCTACTCCAGCCCTTCTCAGTATACCGGACATGTGGCACTCAAGCGCGGACATAGTGTGGGGCCAAAATAACGACCCCTCACTAGTGCACACTTGGGGACAGGTCCGGTCTATTGAAGGTAAGGATGTTGATGGTGCTGTGGCGCTAGTAGTTCCACACTTAAGTATCAAGGGGCAATTACTGTATAAGGTAAATCTAGCCGCGGGCACAGGACAGCCTGTAACACAATTATTGGTTCCCCTGTCTTTCGGCCCGAGGTCATGAGGCTGGTGCATGGTATCTCTTTTGTGGGGCACCTCAGAGCTGACAAGACAAGGGAATAGCTATTGGCTTGATTCTATTGGGTAGGTCTTCATGCTGATGTGTCGAAATATGTAGCCACATGCCCAGACTGCCAGCGAGTAGCGCCGGGTCGAAAAGTCGCCCGCCCCTTTGGTTCCACTGCCGATTATTTCCACTCCTTGAACGCATTGCAATGGACAAAGTGGGCCTGTAACAAGGGAGATATGTGCAGACTATCTGGCGTATCCATGGATCTGCAGGAAGAGGGCAGCAGTCTCGTAAGATCCGCCTGTCAGTCATGGCGATGACACGGAGAGGTGGGAAGGGTGTTTTGGCTTTCCTCTCTCTGAGTGGCTGAGAGGCGGCCTTGGGGATTGCTCGGCCCATAGGAACTGCGCTTGGTTGTGCATTCGGGTGGCCTGAGAGGGGATACCCAGTGATGCTGAGAAAGACGTCAGTGTAAAAAGAAAGAGTAGGCAGGCAAGGGCTGACTGAGACAGCCTGCCTTAAAAGAAACAAAAAAATAAAAGAAATAATTACGTACCCCAGGGGACGTGTGTAGTTATACAGGGAACTCTACCTTCTGACTCTGGGTATACACATATATTAGTAGTGGTAGATTATGCAACGCGTTATCCAGAGGCAGTTCCATTGAGGTAGTGGTTAGGGCTCTGGACTCTTGACTGGAGGGTCGTGGGTTCAATTAATGTGATATCTTGTAACAATTGTAAGTCGCCCTGGATAAGGGCATCTGCTAAGAAATAAATAATACTAATACTCTGGACCTGACAAAGGGTCTATATACTATACAAAAAATATAAACTTAGATAAAATAAAATAAATCTTAGATTAAAATAAAAAAACATATATTCAATTAAACTAACACATGCACACACTGTTACTATGACGGCCATCTTGATTGTATAAGAAGGCAAAATAAAATAGAAAAAGAAAATAAGGATATGAAGAGAAATGCAGATGAAAAGACACAGCAGACATATAAAAGCAAATGAAGAATTATAAACATTTAAAATACACAACTAACTAACTAAGGCCAAATAAAAAAAAACATGTGTGGTTCAGGTTACCCGCTGACCCTATTTTTGCAATTTACTGGAAGCCACGTGAAAACAAGACCTTCAGTTCATATAAAATGTTGGCGTCTGAGCAGACGCCCTTATCCAGGGCGACTTACAATTGTTACAAGATATCACATTACTTTTTACATACAATTACCCATTTATACAGTTGGCTTTTTTACTGGAGCAATCTAGGTAAAGTACCTTGCTCAAGGGTACAGCAGCAGTGTCCCCTACCTGGGATTGAACCCACAACCCTCGGGTCAAGAGTCCAGAGCCTAACCACTACTCCACACTGCCCCTATATAGATATATATATTCACATCAACATGAGTGTTTATAGGCGACAGTTTAACAAAGGAAGTTTATTCAAAACTAATGTTGGTGTAAATGTGTGGTGTGTTTTTTATTTAAGTATGGCAGGGATGGGTTTAATTCCATCCCTGCTGAATACACATGTGGAATGTGGCTGGGTCTTGATTGAATAATTGATCATCAAGAAAGGAGAAATCTTTTGTTTGGGTGCAGGGAGTTCAGGCGAACTTTGTTTGTTTATTCCTGTTGTGTTCTTTGTTTTGTGTTTAATAAATGTGCGCAACAGCGCTTTTTAAACTGCAGTCAGTCTGTGGGTTTGCTTTCCTGCCATGACCAGCCTTGACCGCAGCACTACCCTGCTACAGCAAGGAATTCCATTTAGAAATGGACAAATTGCAAAATCAAGTGGTGTACTTGTAAAATATCTTAATTACAGAGTGATATATTATTCATAATTTAGTACTTCCTACATCTAATGGATCCCATTGTATCTGGTATCTGTTGAAAATCTGATAGAAATTGGGATTACAACCATCTTCATGTAATATCAGAACTATTTTTCTTAATATAAAAGTTTTTTTTGTATATATATACCTCACAAATCAAATATAATTATCCCCAAATATTGTGTCTACTTTGAATACAGTGTTGATTACACCATATATAAACTCTTTATATAAAGCTGATGAACAGCACATGCAAAAATGAATAGGCTGCTGAAGACTAGTGGCATTACAAGTGTAACAATGTCAATGAAACAGGTGCCAATGCTGAGTGAATTTTAGCCTTTAAGAATGTGATTGCTTTGCTGTTAACAGCTTCCATCACTATTACTATCATCTGTCTTTATTGCCTCTAGGGTCTGACCTTCTGAAAGAGATTCATTATAATCATTATGGAGCAGAACTGGAGAGACGTATTAAAGGTAAGTACCCTCTCTAATGTATCCAGCTGATCCACTGTTTTATCAGCACTTTCTTCAGCTGTATTCATGAGGATTTCATTGCTCTTCACAGAACTCCAGGACAAACACAAAGCAGCCCTGGATCCATACACTAGAGCTCTGGAGGAACAGCCTGGTCCTGGTGATCCCCACTCCAGAGAGGTGAGCTTTGAGAGCCAGTACACATTGGTGATGATCATTAACCAGTATAGAAGAACCAGGGGAGAGACTCACCATGAGCTGCTGGAGACTGGGAAGAAGCATGCAGAGCTGCTGGAGAGCCGAATGCAAGACAAATGTGAGCGGATCTGGATCAATCAGCTTTTCAGAAGGAGCCTGGAAGTGATGAGCCCCCGCATTGTAGTGGTCAGTGGAGTGGCAGGAATAGGAAACCACCATGGTGCAGAAGCTCATGTTTGACTGGGTCCATGACCTTCATTACCAGAGGTTTGCGTTTGTGTTCCTGTTTAAATTAGGGATCTGAACCTCATAGAGGAGGAGGAGGCGACGATGCCCTTACGAGGCTGATTGTAAAGCTGAACAAACATCTAAATGATCCACGGTTAAGAGAGATCCTGAAGAGACCGAGTCTGTACTGTTTGTATTTGATGGCCTGGATGAGTATTAGCACAGACTGGATTTCACAGAAACGAGTCTGCTCAAATCAGAGGATGTCTTTCCCATTCCTGTCATAGTCACCAGCCTGATAACACAGACATTACTGAAGGATGTTCAGTGCTGATCTAAGCAGACCAACAGCCCTGGAGCCCCTGGATAGAGACAGAGTTGATCGGGTATGCAGAGATCCTCGGGTTCTTCCTGAACAAAGGAAGAGATACTTCATGAAATTCTTTGACTCTCCGCTTGGCACTAAAGCTTTTGAGTATGTGGAGCAGAATGACATCATCTACACCATGTGCTACAACCCCCTCCTATTGCTGGATTATCTGCTCTGCTCTGAGATCCCATTTCACTGCAGAAGAATGGAAACAGAGACACGCCCCCAAAACTATCACTGAGCTGTTTGTGATCTTTATTACCAACATCCTCACCAATCACAAATGAGAAGCTGACGACACACGAGGAACTCTAGTCAAAATCGGAAAGATGGCTTATCACGGAGTGAAGAATAGGACCCTTGTATTTTATGATAAATTTGAGATGTCTACCTTTGGTCTCATGTCTCTTCTGTCCTCTCCATTCCTCTCTGGGTTCATGAGAGAAATCCTGCAAAGAGAAAGCTGTCTGGAGCACACAACCTACACATTCTTCCACCTCACCGTACAGGAGTTCTTGGCTGCCTGTTACTTTTTCCTTGATCCATCAGCAGATGTCAGTGAGATGCTTGGAAACCTGGACTCCTGTACAGACGGATGGTTTGAGATCCTCACTAGGTTCCTGGCAGGACTGTGCAGGTTTCCTATGACTAAACCACTGCAGACAATCCTGGGGCAGTTTGTGACACAAACGGGTCATAAAGTGCTGTGGTGGCTGAAAGAAAGGACTGAACGGGCTGTGAATGATCTACAGGATCTACAGGGTCAGCAGGCTCGGCAGAACAAGAAGGATACAGGAACAGAACTTCTGCACATCTTTCAGTGGCTCTATGAAACTCAGAATGCGATATTAATAAGAGACTCAATTAGAGAGCTGACAAAGCTGGAGTTTACAAACACAACTTTTAGCCCTCTGGACTGTGCAGTGCTGGGATACGTCCTCAGCCAAGGTGGAGCTGTCAAAGAGATTGATCTGTCAAGGACACGTCTCACAAAGGAGTGTATGAACAGAATGAGTCCAGCTCTCCACCACTGTCACACACTCAGGTGAGTAATACAGTCTGTCTCTCTTTCTTTCTTTTCTCTCTCACTGCACTGTGGTCAGACAGTAACTAAATAATTGCATTTACACTAAAAATTCCGATATCTGAAGGGAGCTAGAGTACTAGAGTAATGGTGCTGGGAATAAATGCTTGTGACAGGATAGACAGAGTGGTACCAGTCAAGCAGGGAACATGAACAGCTTAGAATATATTTTAGGCTTGCTACTTTCGGATTTTAATCGGTAAAGCTTGAAATGTAAAAGCTGGTAAAATGTTGAATTCCCCAAAAAGCCTGGGTTTGACTGAATTCAATTTATATAGGATAAACGCTGGCAGCCACTAGCTATTTATTTTTGTTACCAAAAATAATAATTTAGAAATCATCTCTAGTCTGGTGTAGTTTTTAAACTTGCTGTCTGTCCTGTCTCCGTTCCGTTCTGAATGGCAAGGGGTCGCTGTCAGTCAACTCAGTGGTCCCTTAACAGGCTAGTGTAATAGGCTAGTGTAGTTTCACTGTCAATCATTTCATCCTGTTCTGACAGATCTTGCTGGCTGAAGCAGCGCTTAGAATGCTCTCATTTGTTGAAATGACCAACTGTGTGCACTTTCATTTGCCAGCTGCAGCGCCTGTTATTCAAAGTGCCTACTTTAAAATTAGCGAGTTAAGGTGTGGTAAGCTTTTGCTATTATAGGTATATACGGTGACAGTTACAAGTTTGATTTGAAAAAGGGGCGCAAGAGGAAGACACTTAATGAATATTGTGCACAATACCCTGATCAACAGTGAAGTCTCCGTGGCAATGATGAAGCGGGCCTGCCTGCCTTGCCTCCAGTGACTGAGGCCCAAATTTATAAAGGGGGAAAACCAACCCAAAAGCCACATAGTGTGTGTGTTCAATGCGGCATCGTCAAAATAACCACCTGTTTTATAAGACTAATTAGGTGAAGCAGGCGATTCCGCAATCAACCAATTTAAATACCCCTCACCACAATTAGCTGTGGAGAATTACACACAAATAAATAGCGGGTTTGGGTCAACCCTGCATGTGTAGGCTACACATTCCAAAAAAAAATGAATGGCACACAAAGACCTCAGCCTTGTACTAGCCATCGTGATGAGGATGCTCCAGAAGCAAAACTGAAACTTACCAATATGGAATTGAGATTTTGGTACAAGCAGTATTTGTAACACATGAAGATGTGATACAAGCTCGAAATATATCCCAGGACAAAGGAATCAAAAATGGAATGTGTGGTGGCTTTTCATAAACAAATGTAACTTCACAGTTTGTAGTCAGGTTGCTTACACATTACGACGCATCATCCAGTTACTGTGCTTCGCATACTAGTTCAACTTATTTTTTATATAGAATAATTCCAGGCATATAGACTTTTTAAACATTACGTTTTATTTACTTGCAGTCAAACGGTGGATAATCCTTCCATTGTTATACAGCAATATGTTCAATAACCCATACAACTTCATACAAACAGTCTTCAGTTTAACTACGACTTCTATCTTCTTAACACTAGAATGACCAGAGATATACTCATACCTAGAAGCCCCGCAGCAATCTTTCTGACGGCTGCATTCAAAACACTGTAAATAGTATAACAAAAGGAGAAACAGTCGGATGTAATTAGTTTTTTTTCTTTTTTATTGAGTATGTTACATAAACATCTGAACAACCGAAGCATATTTATATATATATATATATATATATATATATATATATATATACAGACGTGCTCAAATTTGTTAGTACCCTCCACAAAAAAACGAAGAATGCACAATTTTCTGAAATAGCTTGAAACTGACAAAAGTAATTGGCATCCACCATTGTTTATTCCATATTTAATAGAAATCAGACTTTGCTTTTGATTTTTTTATTCAACATAATATTGTAAATAATAAAACAAATGAAAATGGCATGGACAAAATGATGGGACCGCTAACCTAATATTTTTGTTGCACAACCTTTAGAGGCAATCACTGCAATCAAACGTTTTCTGTAGCTCTCAATGAGACTTCTGCACCTGTTAACAGGTGGTTTGGCTCACTCTTCCTGAGCAAACTGCTCCAGCTGTCTCAGGTTTGATGGGTGCCTTCTCCAGACTGCAAGTTTCAGCTCTATCCATAGATGTTCGATAGGATTCAGATCAGGACTCATAGAAGGCCACTTAGAATAGTCCAATGTTTTGTTCTTATCCATTCTTGGGTGCTTTTAGCTGTGTGTTTTGGGTCATTATCCTGTTGGAGGACCCATGACCTGCGACTGAGACAGAGCTTTCTGACACTGGGCAGTACGTTTATGCTCCAGAATGCCTTGATAGTCTTGAGATTTCATTGTGCCCTGCACAGATTCAAGGCACCCTGTGCCAGGCACAAAGCAGCCCCAAAACATAACCGAGCCTCCTCCATGTTTCACTGTCGGTATTGTGTTCTTTTCTTTGAAAGCTTCATTTTTCGTCTGTGAACATAGAGCTGATGTGACTTGCCAAAAAGCTCAGTTTTGACTCATCTGTCCAAAGACATTCTCCCAGAAGGATTGTGGGCTTGTCAATATGCATTTTAGCAAATTCCAGTCTGGCTTTTTTTATGTTTTTTAAGTCCTCCTGGGTCTTCTTCCATGGAGCCCACTTTCTCTCAAAAAGCGATGGATGGTGCGATCAGAAACTGACGTGCCTTCACCTTGGAGTTCAGCTTGTATCTCTTTGGCAGTTATCCTTGGTTCTTTTTCTACCATTCGCACTATCCTTCTGTTCAATCTGGGGTCGATTTTCCTCTTGTGGCGCGCCCAGGAGGTTGGCTACAGTTCCATGGACCTTAAACTTCTTAATAATATTTGCAACTGTTGTCACAGGAACATCAAGCTGCTTGAGATGGTCTTGTAGCCTTTACCTTACCATGCTTGTCTATTATTTTCTTTCTGATCTCCTCAGACAACTCTCTCCTTTGCTTTCTCTGGTCCATGTTCAGTGTGGTGCACACAATGATACCAAACAGCACAGTGACTACTTTTCTCCATTTAAATAGGCTGAATGTTGCACCGCATCGTGTTTTGTCGCGTACCATACCAGTTGCACAGTACCGTGTGTACCGGCACCATACTGTAATGGGGGGTACCATGCCCGTGCACTGTACCATTGACACTGTGTGTATTGGCATTGTACTATAATACAGTGCGGTGTTAAAGCATTCTATACAGTCCTGTAATAGTGCTTAGGCACAGTGCAGGTATTTCAAAGTAACCAAGGCTAGACAGTACCATCCCTGATCTATCAGTGGATCTGGTTATAGTCGTTTACCACTGTTGACTCATTGCCTGTTGCATAGCAACATTGCTTGCTTTGTTCAACAGTTTTGGGTACTAGTAATATATGCTATACTGTTATAGCAATTACAGCTGGCGGTCGCCTGAATTGCACATCACCGCGACACATCATGCCAGGGTTTAATTCTTACGATGTATGCAAGACAGGTCCCATGGAGGACAGGCATGGCAGATGTGCTGGCTGTCTGGGCCTGGAGCATGCTGAAGAGGCACTCACCGACCGCAACTCCTGTGAGTTTTGTGCATCTTTCTCTAAGTGTACATTGGAGAAGCGAGTGTCACGCAGCTCTGTAGAGCGCTCTTCGTCCGTTCCACCTGGACAAGGCTCCCCTCCTTCCTTGGCTCAAAAAGAGAAGGTTGTATCTTCTCATGAGGGCTCTGTGCCTAGGGAGAGTAGGAGAACCTCACGTAGGAGACCGGCTTCACAGTGTTCCTCATCCTCTCCTTCTCCCTCCCCTTCTCTGATTTCTCCTACTAAGAAGAGGAGGAGAAATTTTCCTCATTTTCCTCTGCCTTGCCTTCTTCTCCCTCAAGGAGGAAGAAGAAGAAGAAGAAGAAGAAGAAGAAGAAGTAGAGTCGCCATTCCAAGTGATCGGCGGGCTCAGAGCAGATGGAAAGGCTCTGGGCAGTTGTTTCCCACCAAGGAATGGTGCTCGCTCCGCCTATCCCCTTGGGGCCTGTGGCAATGTGCCCCGCCCCTGTGTGCATATTATGTGTTGTGTGTTGCGTGCGTGTGTAAATGTTGGTGTATAGATTGGTACACGGGATATAAACGGGTCTGTGTTTCACGGTGATTTAAAAAGGTAGATTTGTATTTAGGCAATGAGGAGGGCACAAATCACTTCAATGTGCTGGTTAAATGTAATATGTGAGCACAGGGTTGCACAGAATTATTCACGTGCTGATTCAAGTGAATAATTAATTAGTAATTGAATCAGCACAAACAGTATAAATAGATGCACGTTTAGTCACTTTCGTGTTTAGGTGTTCAGAGAGTGGAGAACGGTGAGAGAGAAGGAGTAAAAGCGTAATTATAAATAAGATAAGTGTTTGTTCTCTCACCGTGTTTGTTTGTCTCCGTGCACCGTTTGTTTAGTGTTAGTCCGTTTTGTCTGTCTCTTTATTTTGGCTATAGTGCCGTCCCTGTTTTGTATTCCAGTGTTCAAACCTTTTATTTGTTAATAAACGCTGAGTGCAGCCATTGCACTCAGCTCATCATCACCACCGTCTGTGTTTGAATTCCTTTCTGGTCTCGACGCAACCCACTCTGGCCGCCTTTGTGACACGTGGTGTCATCGTGGGATAGCCGCGCCTCCAAGCGTCAGACCAGGAGGGGTTTGGATTAAAAAAAAAAAAAAAAAAAAAAGGATTACAAATATTGTTTTGGGGAAAAAAAAAAAAAAAAGTCAATGGCAGAAGACGCCATCAAACTGCGGGGCTGGTTCCTGGAGAATGCTGGGCTGGAGGCCCAGGCTCTCACCCATAGTCGTCCGGGCCCTGTGGATGATGGACAGTGAGAGATGGGAGGCCTATCAGGAGGAACACCCCAAACACCTTGGAGGAAGGTGTGGAGTTTCTCCTGAGCTACCTGGAGGCAACGATAAACGGAACAGCAGCCCAGGTAGCAGGCCCACCAGCAGAGGGGTGAATGCCTGCTGTCCCCATCTCCACCAGCAGAGGGTGAGTACCTGCTGTCCCCATCTCCACCAGCAGAGGGTGAATGCCTGCTGGTTTTGCCTTCACAGCCCAAGCGGGAGGCGGAGACGGATAAAGAGGTGAAGGACAGGAGGAGGAGTGCCGCCTGGGCCAGGCATCCACGGCGTGTAACAAGCCCATGGGGTGCCTCCTCTGCGACCAGGATCACCTGTTCGCCCACCGTCCCCTCCGCAGTTATGGGGAGGAGCCTGAGCCCACAGCCCAGCGGGAGCCTGAGCTCCACAGCCCGGCGGGAGGAGCCTGGCGTCCACAGCCCGAGCGGGAGGAGCCTGAGCGTCCACAGCCCGAGCGGGAGGGCCTGAGCGTCCACAGCCCAAATGGGAGCCTGAGTGTCCACAGCCCAAGCGAAGGAGCTGAACGTCCTACTCCTGAGTGGGAGGAGCCCGGCGTCCCACGCCTGGAGTGGGAGGAGTTCAACGTCCCACGCCTGGAGTGGGAGGAGCCCAACGTCCCACGCCTGAGGGAGCCCGAACGTCCCACGCCTGGGGGGAGCCCAACGCCTACGCCTGAGTGGGGGAGCCAACGTCCACAGCCCAAGAGGGGGAGTCGGTGCGCCCACAGCCCAAAAAGGGAGGTCGGTGCGTCCCACAGCCCAAAAGGGAGGAGTCGGTGCGCCCACAGCCCAAAAGGGAGGAGTCGGTGCGCCCACAGCCCAAAAGGGAGGAGTCGGTGCGTCCACAGCCCAAAGGGAGGCAAGTCGGGCTTCCACAGCTCTGGGACCCAAGCCACCAGCAGAGGGAAAATGCCTGGTTCAGCCCCAAGAGCCGAAGGGGAGGAGTTACAGGCCCAACCCCCTGAAAATTTTTGGGGGAGAGGGCAGGAGGCTGGTGTCCCCAGCAGCCTCTATTCATGCTGCTGAAGGCAGCACGGGCGCACCAGCCCAGCCGCCACAGCGGAGGGAGCCAGCGCCAGGAGCAGAGGAGCTGCCTCTGCCTCCGCCACCTCCACCGGCAGGGACAGAGCAGCAGGAGCTGCCTCTGTCTCCGCCACCTCCACCTCAAGAGCAGAGGAGCAGGAGCTGCCTCTGCCTCCGCCACCTCCACCGCTTCCTCCACTAGGAGCAGAGGAGCAGGGCTGCCTCTGCCTCCACCACCGCCAGGAGCAGAGGAGCTGGAGCTGCCTCTGCCTCCACCACCGCCAGGAGCAGAGGGAGGAGCTGCCTGCTTCCGCCACCGCCCGGGAGCAGAGGAGCAGGAGCTGCCTCTGCTGCCTGATACTCCACAGGGAGTATGGTGGCCGGAGCTCCTGAAAGGGGAGCTGCTGCCACGAAGAGGGGGACGAGGTCTGGAGACCTGCTCCCACTGCAGCAGTTTCGCTGCTGAGATCGGGGAGGTCAGGAGACCTGCTCCCACTGCAGCAGTTTCGCTGCCGGAGATCGTGGGGAGGTCCGAACCTGCTCCCCACTGCAGCAGTTTCGCTGCCGGAGATGGTGGGGAGGTCCGAGACCTGCTCCCACTGCAGCTTCTTCGCTGCCCGGCAGTACTGTGGTCGAGCCCCCAAAGGGAGCCACTGCTACAAAGACAGGGGGAGAGGTCAGGAGACCACTTTCCCCAGCAGCAGTTTCGCTGCGGAGCAAACCAACAGGCTGTCAGCCGTGCCACTACCGGCAGGGGTGCTGACAGCATGGCCAGCCATGGGCCCACTGAAGCCTCCCTTCCCAGCCCGAGACTTTGGCCTGGACTGCTGGATTTTTTAAGGGGAGGTGGCCGTTGAGGCCATGTGCTTTGCACAGGGGGGTATGTGGCAATGTGCCCGCCCTGTGTGCATATTATGTGTTGTGTTTATTGCGTGTGTAAATGTTGGTGTATAGATTGGTACACGGATATAAACGGGTCTGTGTTTCACGTGTGATTTAAAAAGGTAGATTTGTATTTAGGCACGAGGAGGGCACAAATCACTTCACGTGCTGGTTAAATGTAATATGTGAGCACAGGGTTGCACAGAATTAATTCACGTGCTGGGATTCAAGTGAATAATTAATTAGTAATTGAATCCCAGCACAAACAGTATAAATAGATGCACGTTTAGTCACTCGTGTTTAGGTGTTCAGAGAGTGGAGAACGGGTGAGAGAGAAGGAGTAAAAGCGTAATTATAAATAAGATAAGTGTTTGTTCTCACCGTGTTTGTTTGTCTCCGTGCACCGTTTGTTTAGTGTTAGTCCGTTTTGTCTGTCTCTTTATTTTGGCTATAGTGCCGTGTCCTGTTTTGTATTCCAGTGTTCAAACCTTTTATTTGTTAATAAACGCTGAGTGCAGCCATTGCACTCAGCTCATCATCACCACCGCCTGTGTTTGAATTCCTTTCTGGTCTGGCCTTAACCCACTCTGGCCGTTTTGTGACAGGGCCCCAGGTGGCTACAAGTGCAGATTGGCAACAGGAGGATGGTGTCCATCGCCACCTCTGAGGTGGGCGAACAGGAGCTATGCCCCATCTGAGGACGTGAGTCAGACAGAACATCCCTGCTGGCAGAACTTCTACCGCTGATTGAGAGGGCTACTGCAGTCTTGCAAATGCCCTGGCCTACAAGGTGAAACAAGCAGTCCATTTTTGATGATGAGCCTACCACCTCCCCGTGTGTCCCCAGTGTATCCGGATTTTCTTTTTGAGATCTAGTCACCTGGCGTCACCTGGCTACAAACCTGCTGTTTCGATCGATGTACACCCTATATAGGGTGCATGATGAAAGAATCTTGGCGTGGCCCAATTTCCGCCAGTGGAGGCTTAAATTACCGCTTTGGTACAGGTGCCTAATTTAGCACTCCTGTCCAAGGACACACCCGCTCCCCAACAAGCAGTGTAGGGTCTCGGTGATCCTCAAGCATGCCTATTCAGCCAGTGCCTTCACTGCACGGCTGGGCAAATATATAATAGTATTCTAGTAGCCTACCAATCTATTTGTTGAGGTCCCACAGGCTCTCATCACTACAACTGGATGAGCTGCGCCTGGTTAATAAGAACCTGCTCTGTGTGTCAAAACTTAGTGGGCAGGCAGTGGCGGAACCTGGCTGCGCTGATAGCTGCATAAGCAGCTCTGGCTCTGACTGGGACCACTGTTGGATGCCACTATTACACCAGGGCATACGCTTGGTCCCGCGGGGTGGACAGATGCTGCAGTCTCGCCACCGCGCTGGGGAATCCACGAAGGAGATGGTTCGCCTGCTTCCCAAGCGACCACCCTGGTGCACAAACCAGCAAATTGGCGCCCTAGGTCCCTGCAGCTTAAAGACCAGCCGCGCCGTTGCCAGAGGTGGTATTGAGAACGCCCGCTGGCTGCTCGCTGCGGAGGCTTTAATAAGTTCGCCGCCCAACGCAGAGATAGAAGCCTCAGGCTAAACGACAAGCCAAGCAGCAGCCCTAGGGTTTGCTGCCAGGCCCAGGGCCCCTTTCAGGGAGCCATCAGAGACATGCGTCAGTGCACCACAGACATCTGGGTGCTTACTACCGTTCAGACCGGCTACTCACTGCAGTTCAAGCACGATCCCCCTCCCTTTCAGGGCATGACTTTAACATCAGTCATGGACCCACAGGACACCACGGCGGTGTCACAAGAGATAGCAGCTTTGCTGCAAAACAGGCTATTCGCATGATAGACCCCCTCAGTTAGAGTAGGGTTCACTTCAGGTACGTCCTCATGCCCAAGCGACATGGTGGCCTCAGACTGATCCTCGACCTCAGACAGGTCAACCTGTTTCTGAGCTGAAGGAGGTCCAAAATGTTACCAATGCAACAGCTGTTGCAGTCAATCAGGCCAGGCGACTGGTTCACCACGATGGACCTCAAAGACGCCTATTTCCACATCCCCATAAAACCAGCGCACAGGAAGTGCCTGCGGTTCGCTTTTCAGGGAACAGCGTATAAATTTTATGTCTTGCATTGGCCTCTCTAGCTCCCATGCCTTCTCGGCGTGCATGGAAGCTATCCTGGCCCCATTGAGACGCAGGCCTGGTTCAACAGCAGGGTGTTTCAGCCTGTGTTGAACCGCGACACGATATTGACAGTGTCCCGCCACTGTCTAAAGGGCACTCTCTGGTGGAAACAGCCTGCACATCTATTCCTCAATGTGGGCAGTGTCACCAGAAGGAGCGTCACCTCGGATGCTGCCCAGCCTTGGCTGGGGCACTGTGTGGAATGGCAGGGGGCGCAAAAGGTGTGTGGAACCCCTTAGCAGGGTCTCCACATCAGTGTTTTGAAGCTGCAGGCAGTTTACCTGGCCTTTGCAGGAATGTTTTCAGGAGGTTTGAGGAGACATGTGCTTGTTCATTGAGGCAACACAACAGTGGTGGCTTACATTAACCACCAAAGGCGGCCTCAGGTTGCCCAGTCTCCATCGTGTGGGCACACAAGAACATACTCACCGCGCGCAGTATATCTACCAGGTGACAAACTGGGTGGCGGACATCTCAAGGTGAGTTCCCAGCACCTCAGAATGGAGACTTCACCCCGAGGTGGTGAGACTCATTTGTGAGAGGTAATGGCGAGCAGAGATAGATCTTTTGCCTCCCGGAATCAACCCACTGTCCTCTGGTTCTCCATAATAGGGCGGGGACCGCTGACAGTAGATGCCTTGGCACACCAGTGGCTGAGGCAAATGTTATATACCTTCGCACCACTCGCTTTGCTCCCTACTTTGTCTGGAGAAAATCAGGCAGTGCCAGGCCAAGGTGCTCCTAGTAGCCCTTTATTGGCCCAGGAGACTCTGGTTTCAACCCTGATGCAGCCTTGAGCGGCCAGCCATGGAGACTGCCCAAGCACCGCGACCTGCTCAGTCAGGTGGGGTGAACCTTATGGCATCCCGACCCTTCGAGCCTGCAGCTCTGGGTCTGGCCCCTGAACGGCTGCATTTGAGCCATCTGGCTCTGTCCAATAGGGTTATTGACACCCTACAAAATGCCAGAGCTGCGTCCATATGTTGCCAGTACAGTTACTAGTGGCTTGTCTCATGGCAGTAATACTGCAATTTTTGCAGGACCTGTTTGACGAGGGGAAATCACCCTCTACATTAAAGGTCTACCTGGCAGCTATTTCAGCTTGCCATGTCAAGACTGACTTGGTCTCCCCAGGAGCTCACTTCCTGGCAGGGCAATTTTTGAAAGGGGCTTGGTGGCTTTGTCCGCCTATGAAGGATATTGTTCCTCGCTGGCGGCTAAATGTGGTGCTTAATGCACTCCATTCGAGCCCCTGCATTCAGCTGAGCTGAAATATTTGTCACCAATGTGGCTTTGTTGCTTGCTATCATCTCCACAGCGGGTGAGTGAGATGCAAGCATTTTCAATATCGAAAGCTTGTCTAATTTTATCAGAGGCCAGTATGATGGTTACACTTGTACTAACCCGGCTTTTCTGCTGAAAACAATCTCAACTTTCCATATTAACCAGTCGGTGGAATTGAGGCTTCCCCCTCCTTTCCAGTCTGACAGGGAGCAACAGCTCCACACGCACTGCCCAGTGCAGGCCCTGACGTGCTACGTTGACAGGAGGGAGGCAGTACAAACAATTTTTTGTCTGCTATGGGGCTAGATCCCATGATCAAACCCTGTCTAAGCAGAGGCTGACCAACTGGATAGCAGACACAGTTGGGACTGCCTATGAGCTGGCCAACTTGACCCCTCCAGAAAAGCTCATTGCCCATTCCACCAGGGCATGACAACTTCGTGAGCTATATCCCAGGGTGCACCTGTCAAGGACATATGCAATGCAGCGGTGTGGGTTACTCCCCATACCTTCACTAGGTTCTACAGCCTTAATGTGATTGATCCTCAAAACCCTTGTTTTGGAACTAGTGTTAAGGGTAGCTTCTCAGTCGACCTTTACAACACAGACATAGAGGTGTTTCTACCTCAATTTTTTATCCCTAGCTAATTGTTACTGCAGCTTAGCCTTGTAGCATTCCAGTCGTTCTGCAATATTGCCCTTGCGATGACTTTGGTACACTCACCCACATGGTAATGGTTACATTTCGTACTTGAAAGGGAAAATTAGGTTATTATCATAACTGCGTTGGGTCTTTCAGGTTTTGGGTCTTTCGGAGGTAAGTACCCATACAGTAATGGTTACATTTCTATTTCAGGGAACCGGGGTTATGATAATAACCTAACGTTTTCGTAGTCTGCTGGTGTTAATACAGCACCTCTAGACTTCAAGGCGTTTGTGTTCTATCAGATTGTTATTGTCCCTCTCACGCTTCAGTTTAAAACATGTGCTATGTCTGCTTGTTATGTCTCCCCTATTTCTCTTCACTCTTGCCCTCTGTTCCCCCTCTCTCATCTTCTCTCTGTCTTTCCCACTCCCCCTCCCTTCTCCCTACCTCCCTCTTTGCTCCCCTTCTACTCCCTTCCTCTCAGAGTTGCTCTCCCCCTCCCCCTTTCTTCCCTCTCACACTGAGTTGCACCCCCTGTCTCTCTCCTCACACGCTGTGCTGATCTTCTCCTGTCTCCTCATCTCTGCAGGCTATTTCAATGTGATCTCACAGCTGGATGTTGTGAGGATCTCGCCTCTGTGCTCCGTACAAACAACTCAAGCCTGACAGAGCTGGATCTGAGCTGCAATGACCATCTGAGGGATTCTGGAGTGAGATTACTGTGTGCTGCACTGAGGGATCCAAACTGTAAATTACAGACACTGAGGTAAGTAAACACTCTGGGTGTTTGTGTGAATATTATATCGCTGACACAGATCTCATCTTCACATCTCTTTCCTCTCTCATCTCCACCCCCTCTTCCTTTGTTTCATCAGTTTAATAGAAAACCTTTTTTTGTTTTTTTTTGTAATAATACTTCACTAAAACCTGGGGCCGTATTCTTGAAGGTCTTAGTAGAAATAGTTTCTTTATTGGGTAAATCTCTTGGTTAAATAAAAAATAAAAGACGTAAACCTAAGTGCAATTCTCCATTTTCTTAGTCGTCTTCAATTTTTCTTAATAACATCTTTTAATGTAATCTTAAGAAGAAAAAGTTCTCTAAGTTTAATGATAAGGCATATTTAACTGGTAAATGGCGTTTTAAAATATATTTACAGCTGTATTGTGATTTTCAAACAATATTAATTAGGGCTGTGTTCGAAGGTTCATTCGCTGGCCAGGAATTCGAAGGTAGTTTTAAACCTTCGAAGGTTTGTCAGGATTTTTTTTTTTCTCTGTTAACAGAAACCATTTGACTGTGTAAATACTTAAGTCACACATTAAATGTCACTCACATGCAAAATTTGAGCTTTTGATTTGTAATGCATATTACATAAATTACATACATTAAAATCCTCTACCAAATCGTTATATGTAGCAACTCTATTTAGTCATGTGGAGCAGGGTATAGTAAGCCAAAGCACCTATAGCAGTTGTAGTGCTTCAGTAAAATATGTACGGAATATCTAGTGTACAAGACAGTGTAAGAAAGTGCTATGGTAGAATATGTTTGAAATATACAAAATATCACGAACACAAATTTTTATTTAAAAACTGAGCACTGTCTGCCTCCTCCCCTCCAGCTGCGTGTTATCCAGAGGTAAACCTTTAATTTCTTCATTTTGCCATAAAGTTTAAGCTGTATTGAAAGAAATGTCTCGAAATGTCTCGAAAACCCTCTGCTGTTTGGGATTTTTTTTGTTAAATTCCCAGATGACCAAAAAAAAAAGTTGAACATAAACTGTGCAGCGATTGTTGATGTATCATGGAGGCACAACCAATCTCCAGGGTCACTTGACAAGCGTAAGTTCATATTATTATATATATATATATATATATATATATATATATATATATATATATATATATATATATATATAAAATTTATTATTATTATTTTTAGTAGTAGTAAAACGTGACTGTGACTGATAACCTGCTTGGAACGTTGACTGTTTTGTTTTCCTAAATCCTCTGCAGTTGGTGCTGCTGCAATGCAAGCTTACTGTATGTATCACAAGCAGCACCAATTACGTGTAAATAAACCACTTGTATTTTATATATATTTTTAATTAAATTATAAAAACATGATTACTGTTCTATATACCATCGTTTCAAACTACATGTGAATGTTTTATTCCACATATATAGATTACCTGTAAAATAATAGGATTTTCAATCAAATATAAACAAGTACCTATGGTAGCGTCACCAGTAAATTCTGCAAATTAGTACCATTGACGGTTTTGAACCTTCCTTCAAAGGTCAAAATGTAACCTTCGTTGCAGCGCTAATATTAATATTGGGTTACTAAATTATTATTATTAATATTATTATAAGTGTTTAGTGGCCCTTTAATCTCCCCTCTCTGTCTCACCCTCCTCTCTGTCCCCCCTATCTCTGTCTCCTCTCCTCTTTGACTCCTCCTCTGTCTCCCCTTCGCTGTCTCTTTCCTCCACTCTGCCCCCTCTCTTTCTGTCTCCCACTCCTCTCTGTCTCCCCCTCCTCTTTGTCTCCCCCTCTCTCTCTGTCCCCTTTTCTCCCATCTCATTCCCCCTCCTCTCTCTGTCTCTCCCCTCCTCTCTGTCTGTCTCCTCCTCCTTTCTTCCACTCCTCTCCCGGTCCCCTCCCTCAGTGTTATTTTTAAGTTGCACTTTGATGGCTGGAATTTAATTTCCATGATTTAAATAAAAACAGGAAGGAATCTCTGATAACCCATCAGGAGGCGGGTCTCTCTGAAATGGGAAAACGAGAGAACATCAAAACACAGCATGGAAACGTTTTCAGGTCAAATTGTTTCTAATTGAAGAAGAATGCATGAACAACACTATGAAGGTTACATTGTGATACTGGATCTGGGTTTCTAAAAGTCAAAGGTCCCTGTTTTAAAGTAAAAGGCAAGGGCACATTTTCTGAAAGTAAAACAGTGTTACTGTCCTGAGTTTGATTTATTCTCCTCCTTCCTCTCTCTTCCCCCTTCTACCCTCCCCTCCTCTTCTCTCTCCCTACTCTCCACTGTCTCCTCCTCTCTCTCCCTCCCTCTCTCTCTCCTAATCTTTCCCCATCCCCTTCCCCTCTTTGTTCCTCTTCTCCCCTTCTACCCCCTCCCTTCCTCTGAGTTGTTGTTCTTCCCTCCCCTTTCTTCCCTCTCACATTGAGTTGTCCCCCCCTCTCCTCTCTCACGCTGTGCTGATCTTCTCCTCCTTATCTCCAACTCTCTGCAGGCTGGGTGTATGTGGTCTCACAGCTGGATGTTGTGAGGATCTTGCTTCTGCTCTCCGTGCAAACCACTCAAACCTGACAGAGCTGAATCTGAACTACAATACACAGCTGGAAGATTCTGGAATGAGATGGCTGTGTGCTGCACTGGGGATCCAAACTGTAAATTACAGGGACTGAGGTAAGTAAACACTCTGGGTGATTGTGAATATTATATCACTGAGGCCATTTTCACACTCAGATGCGGTACAGAGCCATCTCAGCAACATCTCAAAATGTGTACACAAGATCCATTCACACAGCAAAAATTGCACCATCTATGTAGGTATAATACCTTCATAAACCTTTCACATAGCTAAAAGGATCATGAGAGACCAGCTTTCAAACTGTCGGTCAACAGCTCGTTCTCATGTCAACGGAAACCACTTCAACAAAATCACAAAAATGACCTTGTCTTATTAAAGAAGTGGATTTGGCTGTGTTTTTGTTTGCTTTTAATTTTGATTATATTATATAATATAACAACATGGTGAGGTTGCAGGAGCGTCAGGCACACTGTAAGTCTTGCATTTTATTGCAAAGGTGGCAATACAATATCATTAAAAAAGATTCCCATAGTTCAGGCAACACAGAGAGTGAAAATATCATGGCTATTCGCTTTATATAAAGGAGGAACGCCAACACGTGATGTATTTATTATTTATACCACTGATGTGGCTTCATTTTCAGGAGTTATTTTAATGATAGCTCATGAAAATAAAATATATTTTTTATTTTCTTTTTCATTGTGACTTACTGTATCGCAATTACATTCCATTATTATTTATTTTTTTAGCAGACGCCCTTATCCAGGGCGACTTACAATTGTTACAAGATATCACATTACTTTTACATACAATTACATTATTTTTTTACACATTATTTTTACATACAATTACCAATTTATACAGTTGGGTTTTTACTGGAGCAGTACCAAGGATTGAACCCATAACCCTCCGGTCAAGAGTCCAGAGCCCTAACCACTACTCCACACTGCTGCCCCATTGCTAAGCCTACTGCGTATCATTTAAAAACAACTCTGTTTACAAAACGCTAATAATCACAAAATACCAACTATTTTAAGAGGGGTGTAATCTTTGATCTCTTTTTTTTTAACGTACATGAGGTTATGTTAATAGAAGAATTTCAAAACCCTGTGTCTGAAGAATGCACTTCTCTACACCCACCCCACCTGTCAGAAGGGATAAGCTCCTACTCTGTACTACTGCCTTGTGTAAAAGTAATAGATTACTGTACAGTACCTTCAAATGAGTTCGGGAGCTACGGTATTGTTACTGATATTTATTTGAAATGTAAACAAGATACCAATATGTCAAAACACCATAACATACAGCATTACAATATATTAGGATAGCTAGATAAATGTCTTCAGTGAAACGTCCATCGTAAGTATTACAATAAAAAACATCAATAGTGTACTTCATAAAACTAACTAGTAGAACGACTAATGTGTTAACTAAATTAAATATGTATATTCAGTACGTTTTTACTGATGTCAGCATTCATATTATAAACAAGATTTGTCATGAAAAATACAGTATCCGCCCCTGACAGTTAATCTGTAAGGAATGATAAGTGAGTTTCTTTGTTAATTAAATGTTCAGTTGTTTTAGAAAAGCTGCATGGTCCTCAATGAATGTGTCTAACATGTTGATCAGTTCTGGTGTGAGTGTGTGTCTTCATCTTTCTAGGCTGTGGAAGGCTGGTCTCACAGACGGCTGTGCTGAGGATCTCTGCTACGCTCTCAGTACAAACCACTCCCTGACTGCACTAGACCTGCACTGGAACTCCTTCACAGACAGCTCTGTTCCCAGCCTCACCCGCCTCATACAAACCTGCAGCAGTCTGAAGAAGATTGAGTGAGTATCTGTGTTGCTGTGTGAGACTGAGAGCTCTGCACTGAGAGACACTGAAGCTGTGTTACTGTTACCTACAGCAACAGGGACCTAAGAGGGAACTATAATCCATCACTCAAAAATGAATAACATTGGTTTATTGTGGCGTGAATCAAAACCACAATCATATGCCTGTATATAAATATATTGTAGCTGTGACAAGTGATTTAAAAAATGCACAACGGGTTGAGAATCTTTAATATTTTAAAGGGATTCCTTATAAACATTTCCATAATATTGAATGATTTACCTGTGTGATAGGGATGAAAATCACTGTCACTGCTACAATATATTTAACAGATTGGTTTTGATTCAAGCTACAATAAACCGGCGTTATTCCCTTGATTTTTCTATTATATTTTCCTCTTGGGTCCTTGTTGGCACAGGTAACTGATCAGCACCTCATATTTAACAAAAACCCCATTCTGAACCCCAGTCTCCATGAGACTGCTGTTCATCCCTCTGCAAACAGATTCATTCAGGGCTCAGTGTGGAGAATGGCCAGTAAAGCATTCTCAGGGCAGGGTGAGTGAGCACACAGGGAGCTCTGCCACTGAAAGAGCTGCTCAGGGAGACAGGCAGGGACGGCGAGAGACATGGAGGCAGGGAGGGAGGGAGGGAGGCAGAGAGAAGTAAAGAGACAAGGAGACAGACACACAGCTAGCTCTCCAGTTTGCATTTCGAACTGAGTGGATAGGAATGTCTCTGCTAGCATGCTCAATGCATTGTGTTTGTCAGGGAGACAGACAGACAGACACACTGCTAGCTCTCCAGATTGCATTTCAAACTGCAGTCTGATTGAGTGGAAAGGGAAGGCTCTGCAGCACGCTCAATGCATTGTGTTTGTGTCCTGTAGAGTCAGGATCCTGATCAGCACCTCTCCTTGCCTGATACACACAGCTCGCTCTCTGCTCAGCTTTCTCATTCAGCTTGCTGTAGTCTGTCAAATCACAGCTGCATGCAAAATGCATTTCTGACTCTTACAAACACCCATCCCCAATCTAGCACAATGTCTGCTTATTAAACAGTGTCATTTCAACAAAGCTAGGTGCAGATTCATAGGCTTTGGCTGAAACAAGAGATACAGGATTGAACTGAAAACCAGGACTGGCAAACTGCTTTGAACCCATTGGAATGTGAGGCAGTGACTGAGCGATATGTTTGTAACCCTCTGTGTCTCTATGTGTCTCTCAGGCTGTGACTGAGATATGTGTTTGTAACCCTCTGTGTCACTGTGTGCCTCTCAGGCTGTGACTGAGCGATGCGTTTGTAACCCTCTGTGTCTCTCAGGCTGGATGGTAATCTGTTCAGTGAGGAGGGGAAGATGAAACTGATGTCCCAGCAGGAGGAGCTGAAGAGATCGGGACGTAATGTGGTTGTGAAGGTATGACATCATTAGGTGGTGTTCTGAGCAGCATTCTATTTCATAAAGGGAAAGCCGATCCCTCAGGAGAGCTGGAATGGAATCTTTCCCATGTGATGGATAATGGCTCCTTCAGGGAAGCGTTTGTTGAAATTAACTCCTGATATGTTTGTAACCCTGTGCTTCTCTCTCCATCTCTCACAGGTGTATCCAGTCCAGTGAAGAGGGGAGGAGGAGCTGGTGTCTCTGGAGGAGGATCCCTTCACTAAAGTGTTCCTGAAACTCTAGACATCTTTGTAGAAATCCATATTAGACAAATTGCAGGGGTGTGCAATTCGCCTGACGCCCGGGACAACAAGATTTGTGTGAGGGACAGCAAGTTTTATCATTACCACCAGACAAGTACTTTTTTTCAAATTTTGTCACAACGTTTTGTTGCTAGAAAAACTCATAGATTTCTAGGGAATCACACAAGGTCCTGATAACTCTAAACTCTGGAAGTCACATACAAATGAAAATGTTTAAAAAATGCATAACCCTAAACCTCAAAGCAAAAATATATACAGATTACACAGTTACACATATCCTTTTAATTCACAAACCCTCCGTCACACACAGTAACAAACATATTTTAATTAATGCAACAACACTATCACATTACCTTTGTCTGCAGTAGAAGCCCAGTAAAGTTTGACCACCAGCTCTGGGAAGAATATTTAACATAATAAAAATTACAAAAACCTTTAAACTATTTTACATGTAACAGTTTAGCAATGTATTTATTTTTTAAAAAGCTACTTAAATCAGGTGGTTGGCAGTAGGTTTGTAAAGCTGTAGATTGACTTGACCGGAGGGTCATGGGTTCAATCCCAGGTGGCGGACACTGCTGTTGTACCCTTGAGCAAGGTACTGTACCTAGATTGAGCTATGTTGAAAAACTGTATAAATGGGTAATTGTATGTAAAAAAATTGTAATTGTATGTAAAAATGTGGTATCTTGTAGCAATTGTAAGTTTCCCTGGATAAGGGTGTCTGCTAAGAAATAAATAATAATTTCTAAACAACTGAGAAAATAACAGTTTTCACACTATGGTGAAATATACCCTACGATTGTCTAGTTTGAATGTAAAAAAATAAGTTTTAAAATGAACTCAAATTCATTTTTCTTTAGAAATGTCTCCATAAATTTAGTGATTTAGTGATCTAAAAACTGTAAAAGTATCAGTGGTAGCCACAAATCTCAGGAAGTAGGATCAGAACATTTTTTGTAAATACTGTGTCTGGTTTTAATTTTACACCAAATTGTCTGACGGGTGTGTAGTGTGAAGAGGTTCACCATCAGGTGGATCTGTCAACTCATCAACATCTTCTGTAAAATATATATATACTGTATATATGGCTCCCTTGAGAAAGATATGTACAACATATCGAAACTGCCCACGAATCGTGTTCAGATTTCTTTACGTACTCTTTTATTTGCTCAGCATACACTCTTATCTCAGGGGAGACGTTAGGAGGACAGAGATGTTATTACTCCTAGTGGGATATAGTTCGTGCTCTGGACCCGCAGTATATTCGGATGACCAATATAGTACCCAAGAAATTGACAGACTCATGTATCTAAAGTGTTTTTTTAATCAGAGTATGATCAGTACTCATTCGGTTTATTAACAGTTAGATATTGATTGAGTAGCTACGGGCTACTTCATATCCCCAGCTGACAGACGTTCTGGGCAGTCCAGTGTCTTAACAGATATTAACGTTAACACTTTAATACATCTTTATGTATTCATGCAGCCGGGCAGGCCCGGCCTGACCACACGACACTAAATACACCCAGTAGCCTCTTTTCAGCACATTCAACAAATGTTCTCCCATCTTCTAAACATAGCGTGAGTCCTTATAGCAATACATGCAATACATGTGAGATAGAATAATAATTGATTAATGCTTACCCTTTAATATAGATCGTAAAAGGATATGACTGTCTTCACCAGGCAAATTAAAACTGAGTTAAATCAGTTCAATTGTGTTTTGGTTTGCAGAAGATGGACCACCTTGCCCTGTCTGGGATGTGTGGTACTCCATTGAAATTACTCTGAGTTAAATAGGTTTTTTTCGTCTCATTGGAATACATGGGACAATTCAAAATCCAATCATTAATCAGGTGGGACAGTTCTTATCCATTTTACAAATAATAGTTTTCAAAGATCCGGACTAACTTTTCAGAATTAATAGGTGTCATGTACTCAATAAATTCAATACTTCATATTTGTCTAACTCCAAACCTATGATCTCATTACTTTGCTTTCCTCCCGAGCCCCTCCTTTATCTGAAAAGTTAAGTGAACCAAGGTTCCCAGGATCTTGGTTTATAATATAATATAAAAACACTACTGCATGCAAAAACACTATTTTTATATGTTTATATATGAGAGATGTTCTTAATATATGACATCATCTTCTAGTTGATTATATTATGCTAAATTAAAGGTATGTGTTTCCTTTAACCTCATGTTGACTCATCATTTTGTTAATGAGTCAGTTTTGATTCCATATACCATTGTTCAACAGAGTATTTGACAAAAAGTTTGTCTCATACAATATTCAAGTCATTTAGTTTCACTAAGTTTTAAGTGGTAATAATTTTCATTACAATTATTTATCCCTTAAGAGATGCACTGACCAGGCTCTGACATGTACCTCTCTGGGAATATGTTACTGCTAGCAGTTTCCACAGTCTCTTGTTTTTTCCAAGGTCAGAGTCTGTGCAAAGCACTTTATTAAATATATGACCTGTCCATTAAGCCATGATTTGTGCATATTATTTCAAGACATTTACTTATCAGTACTAAACAACTAACTCCATAAACCTTAACACTACAAGTCTATGAGATTTGCAATTTTGCTGAAGTGGAATGTAAGATGACCCCCTCCTTTCTCTACAGCCCATATGAGGCCCTTTTTCACTGCAGCAGTTTCAAATCACCACATTATAAGGAATCCATCTACCATCATTAGACAATAGTATAGTGGATTAATAACAAGGTACATTATAGTATATTATTACAAACTTAACACAAAAACATAACACAACACCTTTTAACTTCTATAATTCAATGGATATCATAATGTCTAGAAGTCTTATTGTTCAATAGAAAGAAGAAGAAATTGTACCATTTTCCCATTTAAAAAATCGAATACTGCTCCAGGTTTTAATCCTCTTATCACTACAGCAAAGTCGTGAACAAGCAATAATACTTGTCAGTTTTAAATAATATGTTTTCTCATTATAGCAAATACTTAAAACATATTATTAATCTTATGAAATAACTGTTATGAACTATAAACAGTGTCAATTAGCACTGAACCTGTTTCATTATAAGATAATCTTTCAATTAATTTACCTCTGTTTATCAATTGCTATAATATTATTTTGGTGAATCCCTTTTAGGATTTAAATCCAAATATAGGCCAGTATGACCCTTCTCTTTGTTCATACAAAATCCAGCCGAGACAGGATTTTTTTCTCAAGACCTCTGGCTTGTTAGTTAATCTTTTGGTCATAAAGAGTCTCTTCTTATCTTGTGTTTTTCTTGACATAAATTTGTAGATTAACGTTCACTTTTAGCCGGAATGGTGCTTTTTATCAAGCGTCATGCTTTCTGAAGATAAGATATACTAGTGGTAAATCGTTCATTATATATATATATATTTTAAAATTCTCAGATTACTAAATGTTCAATTAGAACCATATGTAGACTGACCTATTTCATGGAGCAAGAGAGCCATCTACTGGTGGTACAAGGATACTCTTTCTTTATCCTTCCTAATATCTTTGACACTAAATTTTATAATACATTCCATATTTGAAATTGCCTAGTCCATGTCCTGCATATCCCAGCATTCCCAGCAGGATTCAACTTCTGTGCCGGGTTCAGCTCTGGTTGGTGCCGCAAAAACGACAACAGGCCCCTTTATCCAAAGTTTAGCATCACAGGTGTGAGACGCCATCTTCCTCACTTCCCCTACCTACAAGATACTTGGACACGTTTAGCTGTAAATATTATTTTATATATTTCTTTTGTTCGCACAGAGTCACTTTGCGAGGTACGCCCATCCAGAACACTGAAGGAGGCCAAAACTCACTGTTATTCATATTTTCTGGTATCCAATTACTGTTCTGCCTCACATCATCAGTTGGTAGATTCAATTGATGAACCATTTACTGTAGCTTACTGAGATCCTCCATGCAATGGAGTCTAATGTTTTACTATATGGAATAACTAGTTCAGCGTCACCTGCGACAAAACGTTGGGCAGCTGGCTCTTTCATGATATAAATCGAAACCAAAACCTAAGATACTAAAATGCTGCACCTCATAATAAAAGGTGTGTGAGTCTGATGTAGTTTGAATCTTTTTAGTTAAAATTATTATTTTTGTTTTGCCATGTGTCATGCACAAAAATGAGATGGGCTCAGTTTTGGCAAGTATGTTTAGACTGAATTATGTTTTCTTTATTTGATTGCATGAAGCAAAAAATACTATTAATCACTATTTGATTGTGTTCATTTTTTAATAAAAGCAAAATCCTAAAAATGATATTCTATTTGTGTGTGTGTTTTGTGGGACAGTGAGGGCAAGTAGATTTTTAAGAAGGACAATAGATTTTTCTAGAATGATGTCCCTTGGACAAGAAGTTTTTCAAAAATGCACACCACTTTATATGTAATCATATAAGAGTTTCTATGCAGTGGTGGCCAATACGTGGATTGTGATCCATGGGTGGATGCAAAATAATTTTGGTGGATCTCAGGACAAATCAGAGCCAACATATAAGCACACAGCAGTTTTTGTTTCGGCTGATGGGGAGCATTCTGTGTCGTCCAGTAGCACAGATGAAGCTATCCCGACAGTTTCTGCATGATACTAAAACAATGCTTGTGCGAACGTACATTTTAATTTATGCACATGTGTGCAACTAGAAATTCCTAAAGGTTGACTATAAAAATAAACTAGATTTTTTTTCAGCTGAAAGTATATTAAAAAAAATAATCAGTCTAAACTCTCATAGCTGAATCATAATGTACTTTGGGAATGTAGTTCATTGATGTCCACTGCACACTGTTAATCACACATTAAAAACTACAAATCCCATACCCACCAATTTCACCGATTTATCAGTGCGATGGGCTACTCGTTTTCAGACAGTTTGAAAACTTGTCAAACCAAGACGAGGAAAATAACAAATTATTTTCATGTGATTGGAGAGTTTTCAAAAGAAAACCGCGATGAACAAAATTCAGATATGTTGGCGTCTTTACAAGAAATGACCAATGAAGGTATGTCAGAAGATGAAAGCGAACAGGGAACTTCGAGAAGGGCTATAGTGTGCTTTCCATCCATTTATCGAGCAAGTTTATAAGTTACTCTGTAAAATTGCTATACAAATAGTAGCAACATAAGAGCGAAAAAATGGTTTTCCATCCACTGCAAATTCTAGCGAGTCAAAGGGAATTCTCCATGGCATTTCATGATGTCATAGCCTAATTTGCATGTGTCGCTACGTTTTCAGGTTACTTTCAAGAAATATACTTGCTAGATGATTTTCCATATTTTTTTTCTCGCTCGCTAGTCTAGTGAGTATATTCTACCGAGTTAAGCTCTTTAAAAAGGGCCCTGTTACCACATATGCAGTTCACAAAACCAACAATAAAGTGTGCATCCCACATGGGAAAACGGAACCTGCAGTGAGTGTGAAACATGATGTAAATAAGTGTTGCATGTGTAAAGGTACTTACAAAGGTAAAGGTATAAATCCTGCAGCATTGTTTTCACATATTTTCCCACTAGTTTAAAGGTTGCTTATTCTATTTCTGCTCTTTTGTTAGAAGTCTTCCAATTGTGTGTAGCACAGTGTACTAGGATGCATACTACTAAACTGCATAAGCAGAAAGAAAAGAAAAAGTTGTATTATAAATCCATTTAAAAGGAAGTGTGTGTGTGTGTGTATATATATATATATATATATATATATATATATATATATATATATATATATATATATATATATATATATATATATATGGATATATTATTAATTAAAATAGGCGTTGTAATTAAACATTCAGTTTGTTTAACTTAATTTTAAAGCTGAGGGAACACAGAGATGCTTTGTGACTAAGAACTTGGTTTCAGGAGACTAGGTTTCAGGCTACTGCATGGTGCACCTGTGGAGACTTGAGGAGACTATATGATTTGCTTGTGTGATTGTCAAACGATAAAATACAAAAAGTACTAATACTTCTGATTTATATTTGGGGAAACCCCCCCGATACAGTCCATATGTGGATAGTATGGTTTGAATTAACGTATAATATGATTCAGAAGGATTCCCTAAAATAGTCAGGGAGCAGACTACTTGTTCTTAGGAAACAAATTCATGATTTCAAAAGTACAGTTTAATAACATAATACACATTCAAACAACTCACACATTAGGAAATTAACTTTCTACCACTTTATCAGTAGTAGAACATAAAATAAAAAGGTCAATTTCTTTTATATATTAGTGCTAAAACGTTTCTTGCTCTTATGTTCTTAGATTGTTTTTTGTTTGCCAGTATTTTCTTAAACAAAATAGCATTTTTTTAATAGACCGTTTTTTGGTATTATTTTTAATTGAAATGAATGGGTAGAAACTATGAACTTAAAACGTAAACAAATCAAGTGCAGAGACAACATCATAGTCTTTCAGTAATTGTAAACATAATTGTGTTTCATATTTGCTCCACGACTCCCAGCTTGTTTTTATCATCAGAGCGCATTGAACAATGTGACATCACTGGAATGGTGAAGAAGGGTGCTAGGACCAGAAACAAGCTCGTTACGGTTTCCATGCAAGTGTTGAATAAAATGTCATGCGAGTAAAAAATAAAACCACCTCCTGTGAGCGAGCTTGACATGCGAGTAAAAAATAAAACCACCTCTAGAGAGCGAGCTTGACATGCGAGTAAAAAATAAAACCACCTCTAGAGAGCGAGCTTGACATGCGAGTAAAAAATAAAACCACCTCCTGTGAGCGAGCTTGACATGCGAGTAAAAAATAAAACCACCTCCAGAGAGCGAGCTTGACATGCGAGTAAAAAATAAAACCACCTCCAGAGAGCGAGCTTGACATGCGAGTAAAAATAAAACCACCTCCAGAGCGAGCTTGACATGCGGTAAAAATAAACCACCTCCAGAGAGCGAGCTTGACATGCGAGTAAAAAATAAAACCACCTCCAGAGAGCGAGCTTGACATGCGAGTAAAAAATAAAACCACCTCCAGCGAGCGAGCTTGACATGCGAGTAAAAAATAAAACCACCTCCAGAGAGCGAGCTTGACATGCGAGTAAAAAATAAAACCACCTCCAGAGAGCGAGCTTGTCATGCGAGTAAAAAATAAAACCACCTCCTGCAAGCGAGCTTGTCACGCAGTATAGCGTTTGTCGCATATATTTTCTTATTTGCATAAGTTTTACCAAGCTTAAAAGTTGGCTAAAAGATTTTCCTTGGCTTAATTTTGACAATGTTAAAAAGAATCCATGTTTTGCACATTTGGTCAGGATGTAGGGAAACCGATGGCAGACAAAACTATATTTAACAGGGAGCCAGAAGTTCAAAACGTGAAAATATGTTAACAGTGCTTCAAAACAGCTCGTAATGTGCGGAGAGGCATACATCCAGAAACATAAATCAAACCCTGCTACCATAAACAGGAAAGTTGCACATTCAGAGGAAGATGCTGCCAGGCAATTAAAAATCATTTAAGTTGGGGGGAAAAAAAGTTGTCCATTAATGCAAAAGTATTGAACTGCACAAGTGTTATATAAGAAATGAAGGAAAAAAAGATTTGTAGATATTCAACAATAAATTTAAGCAATTTTTTTTTGTGCCTGCAGCAGGGTGAGATCCATGCTGGCTATCTGACGCATGCATGATCCTGCAGGGGAGGTCAGCAGCCCAGTAGCATCCGCCTGTCAATCAGTGACACAGAGAGGTTGGGTGAGGGTGTGTGGTCTCTCCTTCTCTCTGAGTGGTCGGGAGGTGGGCCTTGGGGGGTCACTAGACCTATAAAAATAACCCTTTGCTATTTCGTCAGTCTTGCTCTTTTAGGATTAAAAACAATAATACAACGCCAGTGTCTGGAGACAGAAAAGGGGCAAGCAAACGTGGCTGAGAAAGACAGACGCTGACAAATAAATTGGATTGATTATTACGTACCCGAGTGGGACATGTAGGAGTAGCTGGGGAGGTCTGGGCAACCCCGAGAGTATAAGCGGAATGGCAACGCACAAATAATACCGGAGCCACATTGAATAGCAGCAGCTACGGAATACTGCCAGGAGCAGCACCTTTATTTGTAGGTTTATTACTGTGTTTTATTTTGTCTTTTGCTTTCACCTTGGTTATGGAACATTATTTTCAGCACTTGCATGTGCACTTGAACAGTGACTGTTTCTACCTGAGTTGGTAACGCTGTGGTCTGATTACCGTTGTCGGGTATTCATACCACGGACAGGACTTCTGTCTTCCTGTGTCAGTGAATTCCCCACAACCCTTTCACAGTGCCCCTAAATGTAAATCAAAATCTTTTAACTGAAGCGACATGTGCCTAAAATTAGTTGGCATAGAGCCCTGCCTAACCAGGTTTCAAGACTCAGATGAAAAAATGCTGGTAAGTTTCAGTTCCCTTTCAATTTGAAGATGACTACCATCGAACATCGTTTAATCGTTTAATCGTTTAATCGGCTGTATTTCGTCTTTCGGCGCGAGCCACAACAACCGCCAGGCTTTTGGTCCCTGGCCAGACCCATCCAGTCTCTGCCGATGTCTTGTCTGAGCGAGTCCCGCCGGGGTTGCGGGCGGCGGCGGTCTTTAATGTCGAGGGCAGCCATTCGGTCACGCCCAGCGTCCATCGCCCATCCGACCTCCTGGCCCGTGTCCGCCCAGCGCTTCTGGCCTGGTCGGCCTGGTTGACAGCGTCCTGACCTTGCTCGTCTTCCTCAGTAGCTCGTTGCTGACATGGTCCGTCTTCTTGACGCCGACCATCCGCCGCTCGAGGCGTTCGGTCACTGCCAGCTTCTGCCTGTCGGCCGCGGTCAGCGACCAGGTCTCGCCCCTGAGAGCATGGCTGGCAGGACGGTGCTGTTAAACATGTGGGCGCCGCAGGGTCGCGTCAGCCGTGTTGGTGACCACCTTCTATGGACGGACAGCGACCCAGGCGGCCTCCGTCGGCGGGCCAGTTCGCGGTTGTTCTTGTGCCCAGCAGTCCAGCTCCTGGGCAAGGTAGACGAGCTGTCGACCTGCTCGATCTCCCTTCTGGCCGATGTGGATGTTGTTGTTGGCTGCCCAGAGGCTGCGATCCACTTGGTCTTGGCCAGGTTCATCTTCAGGCCCACCGCTGCCGGGTCTTGTCGAGCTGGTCGAGTCGCAGCTGTATGTCGGCCACTGACCGCCGCATTAGGACAATGTCGCCGGGCGGCGCAGATGGCTAAACCACTGGCCGCTGACGTTGATGCCCTTCTTGTCCCAGTCGAAAGGTCGAAAGACGACCGCAGACCGCCATGAACAGCTTGGCGATGGGGTCGCCACGCCTCTGGCGACGGGGATGCGCGTGGCGGCCGAACAGGGTGATATTGGTCGCAGCCGCTGTTCAGCTCCTGCAGAAGGGCCGCGTGCTGCCGGGCGATGCCCTGTTGTTGGAGGCGCAGCAGTGCACGGCGTTAATCCACGCTGTCGAAGGCCTTCGTAGTCTACCACTACACAGCACCAAGGGCGTCTTGTACTCCCGGCAGCCTCGAGAGTTGGTTCAGCACGGATGGGTCCATCGTGCTGTAACCAGACCGGAAGCCGCCTGTTCGGGTGGCTGTTGTTCATCCAACTGCCTGGCTAGTCGGTTGTGCAGCACCTTGGTGAAGACCTTGTACGTCGGCAGGAGCCAGATGGGCGATAATTGCTCAGCTGTTCATGGGTCACCCTTCTTGTAGAACAGCACTGTCTTGGCCGCTTCCATTGGTGCTGTCGATATTCGCTGGTCTGGTCTTTTGCATGGCTTTGCAGCAGCGCCGCGCCGCCGCTCGCAGTGCCGTTCTGTGAACTGGTCCCAGTCGCTCGTGATGTCCTCGCCGGTCCGCGCCCAATCGGTGCTGTCGACATAGTGCCGAAAAGACGATCAGGTTGATGGCTGTCTGCCGTTGTGCCTGGTTGCTGGCTGCCAGTGCGCGCTTCTCCACCCTGGAATCGATGGTCAGTTTGGCACGCAGCAGTCGGTGGTCGCTGCCTGTGCAGAACGCTTTGCCGATGACATTTCTATAAATTAAAATAGATCCCCTTGATTCAGGATTCAGGGACAGAATTTGTACAGGGCTCCACAATTTCAAACAGGTAGTAGTGTGCACTAGTCCTTCTTGCAATGTCCAATGCAGTCTCGTCACTGCTGCTCTTGAGGTGTGGTTTAATGTATCGATTCATCAACAGCAATATGATATGGAGTGTCAAAGATATTAGGAAGGATAAAGAAAGAGTATCTTTGTACCACTAGTAGGTGGCTCTCTTGCTCCATGAAATAGGTCAGTCCTCTCTTGTTTGGAATTACACATGTATTCAATTAAATACTTAGTAGTCTGAGAATCCCAAAGAAAATATATATAATGAACGATTTACCACTAGTATATCTTATCTTCAGAAAGCATGACGCTTGATAAAAAGCACCATTCCGGCTAAAAGTGAACGTTAACACCGACAAATTTATGTCCTAAAAACACATAAGAAGAGACTCTTTATGACCAAAAGATTAACTAACAAGCCAGAGGTCTTGAGAAAAAAATCCTGTCTCGGCTGGATTTTGTATGAACAAAGAGAAGGGTCAAGCCTAGTTGAATGCAGTTATACTGGCCTATATTTGGATTTAAATCCTAAGAGGGATTCACCAAAATAATATTATAGCAATTGATAAACAGAGGTAAATTAATTGAAAGATTATCTTATAATGAAACAGGTTCAGTGCTAATTGACACTGTTTATAGTTCATAACAGTTATTTCATAAGATTAATAATATGTTTTAAGTATTTGCTATAATGAGAAAACATATTATTTAAAACTGACAAGTATTATTGCTTGTTCACGACTTTGCTGTAGTGATAAGAAGATTAAAACCTGGAGCAGTATTCGATTTACTTAAATGGGAAAATGGTACAAGTTTATTCTTCTTTCTATTGAACAATAAGACTTCTAGACATTATGATATCCATTGAATTATAGAAGTTAAAAGGTGTTGTGTTATGTTTTTGTGTTAAGTTTGTAACAATTAATGATTGGATTTAATTGAGGCGTCCCATGTATTCCAATGAGATGAAAAACCTATAAAACTCCAGAGTAATTTCAATGGAGTACCACACTCATCCCAGACAGGGTAAGGTGGTCCATCTTTTGCAAACCGACACAATTGAGCTGATTGAATTCAGTTTCATTTGCCTGGTGAAGACAGCCATATCCTTTTACGATTTATATTAAAGGGTAAGCATTAAGCAATTATTATTCTTTTATCTCACATGTATTGCATGTATTGCTATAAGGGACTCACGCTATGTTTTAGAAATAAGAGAGAGTTTTGTTGAATGTGCTGAAATAGACCATTGGGTACTTTAGGTGACGTGTTCTTGGCCTGCTTGTCGGCCTTGATTAACACATATATACATGTATTAAAGTGTTAACGTTGATATCTGTTAAGACACTGGACTGCCCAGTGTGTCTGTCAGCTGGGGATGCGACGTAGCCTGTAGCTACTCTATCCAATATTTAACCGTTAATAAACCGAACGAGTACTAATCATAAAAGAAAAATTAAAGATGCAACAACTAAACTAAAATAATACAGAAAGGAAGAATTAACTAAACTAACCAGTACAGAAAAGAATGTTTAAACAACAACACCCCACTCCCGCTGGTTGATCAGTGCACGTATTGGTAGAGGAATTGCTGTTTCAGTGGAATACCTAGATAGTTAATGACTCTAGACCTTTCCTTGCCAGCAGGAGAGCCTTCGAGCGCCTGTGTTGTTGAAGACACGGATCAGCTGGATGAGGCAGCGCACGTCCGTTAAGTATTCAATGAGTAGTGTTTAACCTCTTTATGAACTCGAGAATAAGCAGACCTTAAAGTAAAATTAATGTTTTGTTTTAAGTTGAATGTAAGAAAAGTATTATTGCTTTCAATTCATGCTTTGAGTTAATGAACACTATAGTATTTGTTTGTGTGTGATTTATACAATTGATGTGAGTTTCACAAGGCAATTATCATTCTGCGTTTAAGGCTAGAATCCAAATTTAGCTGTCTTGATAATAGATAATTCTCCATAGGATGTCTGGATGCAAAGAGCATCTTTATCTAGCAAGAATGAGAATTGCCTTCTGAACCAAAATTATATATATATGAGACTGATTTAATGATGCTTTGATTATCAAATATTAATGAAAGTAAATATTTGTGTTACTAACGATACCCCTGTTAAGACTAACCTTCATCTTAAATATCTGTCAGAATCTCTCATAGATTGCATTGATCGCTGATCAACCAGCGGAGTGGGTGTTGTTGTTTAAACATTCTTTTCTGTACTGGTTAGTTTAGTTAATTCTTCCTTTCTGTATTATTTTAGTTTAGTTGTTGCATCTTTAATTTTTCTTTTATGTAGTTTTATTTATAATAAAACTGTTCCTTTGTATTCACTGGAAACGTTGTCTAGTCTGATTATTTCGATAGAGGTCGGCTTCTACGACTTGAATTCAAAACAAGGTATTTTATTATTAAAATTTAAACTAGTCCAAATACAAATATACCTTGCACACTACACAGAGGGAACGCAGGACATGGCCAGCCCACACACCAGCGTCCCAGGAGGTGTTTTCAGGCCAGCACCCCAGACAGCCACCCCAAACTGCCCTGCTGCAGCCTCAGCAGCCCAACAGGGCCCTGAAGGCTGGCGGCCTCAGACCCTTTTCGCACAACAGCTGCAGTACTGGGCGCTTGCACCTCGGACTCCTGGGTGCTTGAGATTTATGTTCACTAATGATTTATTGTTCATGGAGTTATTTTATTTCTCTGCAAAGGTCTGTAGTGGTGTGTCTGCCCTTTCTCTTACCCATTGCACATAGAATTATTAACTTAACTTTGTCTATCATATTGGTATGGTTCTAAGATCGCTAATTGCCCTGTTTTAATTACTTGTGTATTAATAAACCGTTTGCCCTGAGTTGCTGTTCCTGATGTCTTTGTGATGTGACTCCACACACTCTCCTCCTTTATACTACAAATATATCAATAGCTACCAGACCCCCCGTCCGGTAGTTACTAAAGGTGGTGGCAGCGGCACGCTATCATAGAATTAATCCAGTTGCCGTGAACAAGAAGGTTCATTACATTATTAATCACATTAGTACAAGCTTGTGTAACTAGAGCTCCTGCTGCTCTGCTCCTGCTGGTGGAAGGGGTGGAGGTGGGGACAGCGTGTAGTCTCCTCCTGTTGCAGGGAACTGGTGCTTCTCCTTCTCCTCTTCCTGGAGAATGGGGCAGTTGACCACGAGGGCCCCCCCCCACAGGCAGTGCACCAGTTCACGGCCTCAAGCGCGCTGAGGTATGCTTCCCCAGCTGCCCTTCGGGTCGTCCCTCCTCCTCTCCAGGGCAGGGGCAGTTGATCACGAGTGGCCCCCTTTCCCGCAGGAAGGGCACCAACTTGAGGCCTCAACCAGGCGGTAGCCATCCCAGCGTCCACCCTGAGCTTCCTCTCTTGGGCTGTGGACACACCGACTCCCCCACTCTTGGGCTGTGGATGCACCGACCCCTCTTGAGCTGTGGACACCGACTCCCGCTCTGGGTTGTGGATGCCGACTCCCCCCCTTGGGCTGTGGACGTTCGGGCCCTCCCACTCAGACGCAGGGCATTGGGCTGCTCCCCACCAGGCGCTGGAGCCTGCTTCTTCACCTTCTTGGCACCACCACCCTTCCCTTCTTTGGGACCAGCAGTAACACCTCCTGCCATGGAGGGGTTGATCGGGTGCTTTATGCCCAACCTCGTCGACGGCAAGCACTACCCTCCCTTTTTGAGGCAGGTGAGGCTAGTTTCCTGATCCCCCTGCGGCGATGGTACGGCTTTCAGGTGGATCCACTCCTCCGTGGTCTCCACCTCACCTCGATTGAAGGCCTGCACAAAGAGGGGGTCTTCGTATGGGCACACATCAGGGAGGTGCCCATACTCCAGGCAGGCGAGGCACCATGTAGCCCCTCCTTCCTTCAACTCCCTCTGATGCTCATGCCACCTCTTCATGTAGTCATTCACTTTATCCATTTTTTTTCCCCTCCAAACACAAAAACACTATTCGAAAAAAACGCCCTTTGCTGTTCCTGGCCCGGCTCCTGGAGGCGTTGTTTGTCCCACGCAGGACACCATATGTGGCCGAGATGTTGCTGCGATGATGTCACGGACCAGGAAGGAACGACACATAAACATGAATGGGCGGTTGAAGCTGAACGCAACAGTGCTCAGCGTTTTATTAAATAATAAAACAAAACAAAAGGTTTAAACAAACAAACAAAAAGGCACAAGGGCCAAACAAATAAACAAATAAGATTTAGCAGTTGTTTTAAAGTTTCATTTTCTCTCTCCGCTCTCACTCCTAATACACTCTCCCCCGAGGGTAGAGAGCTGCAGGTTTATATACAGTGACCATCTCCCAATTAGCAACAATTAATCAATGAATTAACTCGGGAGATGGTCACCGTCTGCACGCGTTTAGTAAGGATGCGTGACTGTCAGCTAGCTAAATAATCAGTAGTTGATCAGTCACGAATCCTCACGAGGTTTCTAAAATCTAAAACAATAACAAAAGACGTGGCGCTTTTATCCACGCTGCAAACAATACAAATATCAAAATGGTATATATATATATATATATATATATATATATATATAAAGGACACTCCGCACACATACACTAGCACTGTCCTGCAGTGGAAAGAAAACACATCAGTCAAAATAATGTAAAGGATTATGCAGTACGTGAATATCTCTGCAAACCTATTCAGAATTTAGGAAATCTGCAATGTTGTTTTTTCATGGGACTAAGTTTGGCATTTATTAAATGGGAATCAGAGTTATAGTGCACTTTTAAATATGCTGTTTATGTATATTGTAAAGGGTAGGGTCTGGCATTTAAATATCTACGTGTTTTCAAATAAAATACGTCTTTTGCCTTGAGAAACAGTATGTTTAACTTGTTTACAGTATTGTTAAGTGGCTTAAGTTTTTCCAGTGTGGCTAAAAAATGTCAAGTTGCTTTAGCCACAGTGACTAACTAAATGAAAGTCTGAGAGGGAACGAGCTTGGATTAGATTAGAACATATATTCTTCTCTTGCATCTTCTCCTTTAAAACTAAATTATTACCCTTCAATTAACCTATATATTTAGAAAGGAGCATTTTATAAGCTTGCTTTCGTTAGTGAAACACTGTAAAACAGTTAACATGATATTCTCGTCAGTACTTTGTTATAAACGAACCCCTTTTCTTAGGCGATAGGTTGGTACATTCCAGTCAAATGCAAATGGAATACACATATTCCACCAGCAGGCGTCCTTAAAGCCAAAGCTCTGTTTTGAAAAGCTACCAATTTGCAGCAGAATTTAACATTATACAACTTCCTTGTAACGATCATCAATCCTCGCACAAAGTCTATAGCAACAGCTACTTGTGACTGAAAGAGCAGTGTTTGAGTGACAGATCCAGGAAATTGCGGGTAAGCCAGGTAAGACTACAACTATGATTTTTGGTGGTAAATTACCCTCCCGACCTGTGAGGGCGCTAAGTAACGGGAACAGAGTACCCTGAACTACGGCCTGACACTTAGTTCCGAGGGTTAAAAGGAAGTCGGTCATTTAGAAAAGGGTGGAGCTGGTGCACTAACTCATCAACCCGAAGGGAAATGATGTGGCAGCTGCGGATTGGAGGAGCGGCTGCAATCGCTACTAAGGGGTCATGAGTGATGGTATAAATAGGGGTTGAAGCGATGTTATCTGTTCCTTCGTTTTGGTTTATGAAAAGTGACCTGGAAGGACCTGTGTTTAGTGTATCTGTATCGTGAGTGTTTGTTTTGTCTATTTGTTGCTATATATATATATATATATATATATATATTAGTTCCTGCCTTGTAATAACTGTAATGGATGACTATACCTTTATTTGGGAAGGGAAACCTGAAAACGTATGTGTTTTTTTTCATGAAAATCACTTTATAGGGCTATACAAATTCTACTGATATCTTTCTGGTTTAGTGCAATGTATAATATTGCAAAACCACTACAAAAGTTGCAAAATAAACAAACTGAATACATTTCGTTATGATGCATGATTAGTTTGTTACACAACAATATATTTGTTTATAGTAATTTAAGGTAGAGAATAAAAACAAGGTATAAAGTATGGGAGGCCATTCAATTAAAAATGTCATGTATATAAAAAAAGCTATATCATATAACAAAAAAAATATATCATATAGCAAAATGGATATAACATATAGGAAAAAAAATATCTATAGTAATAATGATATAACATATAAAGTCAAAAAAGATATAACATTTAGCAAAACGATAAAAACATATAGCAAACAAGATATACCAAAGTCAAGAAGTGAAGATATGGTGATGGACCCAAGAATGCATTTAAGGAAAGGTGTTTTTATAATAACACAGCTACTGTGACATTGCGTTGCTATTGCAGTTATTACGGCACAATTCAACATACTGTGCAATCAGCTCAGCTACCAAGGGGGAGCAAAAACGAATTCATAACTTTTATTTTATTTCAAGTACTGTACATTTATATAACACACAGTTAAGTAGCCATTCTTTATTTGTATCTGCCCCGATTCCCACTTCTAAAATCTAATTCGATCTGACAGTGTTTCAGTTCCACAGTGTTGTTGTGTGTGTGTGTGTGTGTGTGTGTGTGTGTGTGCGCGTGTGTGTGTGTGTGTGCAGTGTGTGTGTGTGTGTGTGAGTGTGTGTGTGTGTGTGTGTGCAAAAAAGGCAGGTGCAGGTGTCAGGAGTGAGTGAGTGTGAGTGTGTGTGCAGGAGTGTGTGAGCGTGTGTCAGTGAGTGTGAGTGGAGGCACAGTGTGCAGGCAAGGCAGGAGGCAAGAGTGCAGAGGGAGGCCAGTGTGTGAGGTGGCACAGGCAGGCGTGTGTGTGTAAGAGGTAGGTGAGTGTGTGAGGTGTGAGTGTGTGTGTGTGTGTGTGAGTGTGTGAGTGAGTGAGCGTAAAAGCGTGTGTGTGAGTGTGTGTGCGTGTGTGTGTGTGTTTGTGTGTGTGAGTGTGTGAGAGGTGTGTGTGTGTGAGTGTGTGTGTGGGGTGTGTGTGAGGTGGAGGCACAGGGTGTGTGTGTGAGTGTGTGAGGTGTGTGTGTGAGTGTGGAGTGTAAAGTGAGTGTGTCTGTGTGAGTGTGTGTGAGCAAGAGTGTGTGTGTATGTGTGTGTGTGTGGAGGTGTGTGTGTGAGTGTCAGTGTGTGCAGCATGCGCGTGTGTGTGTGTGTGTGTCAGTGTGCGCAAAGTGTTGCTGTGTGTGTGTGCCAGTGTGTGTATGCAAAGGCAGGTGCGCAGCGGGCGGGCAGGTAAAGGCAGCGCAAGGCAGGTGTGTGTGTGTGTGTTGTGTGTGCGTAAAGTGTGTGGAGTGCGTGTGTGTCAGTGTGTGTGCGGTGTGTGAGTGTGTGTGAGTGTGTGTGTGCGTGTGTGTGTGAGGTGTGTGTGTGAGCGTGTGTGTGTGTCAGTGTGTGAGCGTGTGTGTGTGTGTGTGGAGTGTTAACCGAAGTGTGTGAGGTGTGTGTGTAAGGAGGTGTGTGGTGCAGGAGTGTGTGCGTGAGTGTGGTGTGTGTGAGTGTGTGTGCCGCAGGTGCTGCGGTGTGTGATGTGTGCGCGCAGTGCGGGCGCGGAGCGTGTGTGAGCGCAGGAGCGCCGCAGGCGCGCAGCATGCGTGTGAGCGTGTGTGTGTGTGCGAGCGTGTGTGTGAGGTGCGCGAGTAAAGTGTGCTCCAGGTGCGGAGCGTGTGTGTGAGGGGTAGGTGTGTGTGTGGAGCGCGTGGTTCAGGTGAGAGTGTGTGTGTGTGCGTGTGTGAGCGTGTGTGCGCGATGCGTTTGCGGCGCAAGGTTCAGTGTGTGCGTGTGAGAGCGTGCGTGAGTGCGTGTGTGTGTGTGTGCAAGCGTGTGTGTGTGTGCGTGAGTGTGTGGAGCGTGTGTGTGTGTGTGAGCGTGTGTGTGAGTGTGTGTGTGCCGCAGGTGGTGCGCGTGTGTGTGTGCAGAGTGTGTGTGAGGTGCGTGGAGCAGTGTGTGTGTGTGTGTGTGCGGTCAGGTGTGTGTGTGAGGTGTGTGTGCAGGAGGGTGTGGTGAGGCGTAAGAGGTGCAGGTGTGTCAGGTGTGTGTGCGTGTGTGTGTGAGTGTGTGTGAGTGCGTGTGCTCAGGTGTGTGTGTGGAGTGTGTGTGTGCGTGTGAGCGTGTCCGTGCGGTGAGTGTGTGTGTGTGTGTGAGTGTGTGTGTGTGTGTGAGTGCAGTGTGATGCAGGTGTGCTCAGCGTGTGTGAGTGTGCAGGAGTGTGTGTGCGTCAGTGTGTGTGTGAGTGCGTGGAGTGTGTGTGTGTCAGGTGTGTGTGATATGCGTGAGCGTACGTGCGTGTGAGGTCAGGTGTGTGTGTGAGTGTGTGTGTGTGTGCGTCAGGTGTGTGCGTGGAGCGTGTGTGAGCGGGGAGTGGGTGAGTGTGCGGGGTGAGTGTGTGTGTGTGGTGTGATGTGTGTGCGCAGGTGTGTGTGTGTGTATGTGGTGTGTGCAACAAGGTGTGTGTGTGTGTGTGAGTGTGCGTGTGTGTCGGGTGTGTGTGTGTGTGTGAGTGTGTGTGTGTGTGTGAGGCAGGCAAAAGGCAGTGTGTGTGTGTGTGTATGTGTGTGTGTGTGTCATGTGTGTGTGTGTGTGAGTGTGTGGTGTGGGTCAGGTGCGTGTGTGCGCAGGCGGAGCGTGTGTGCGAGCGTGTGTGTGTGTGAGCGTGTGTGTGTGTGTGAGGTGTGGTGTGCGCCTGTGGTGTGTGTGCCGGTGCGGGTGCGCCCAGCAAAGTGTGTAGAGGTGTGTGTGTGTGTCAGTGTGTGTGTGACAGGTGTGTCAGTGTGCAGGAGTGCGTGTGCACGCGTGTGTGTGTGAGCGTGTGCGTGCGCCCGCGTGTGTGTGGAGTGTGCGTGTGTGCGTGAGCGGTGTGTGTGTGCGGAGCGTGTGTGTGTGCGTGCGTGAGCAGGTGTGTGTGCGTCAGCGTGTGTGTGTGTGAGTGTGTGTGTGTGTGCGGGTGTGTGTGTGTGTGTGCAGGAGTGTGTGTGTGTGTGTGGAGTGCGCGTGCAGGAGTGTGCGCGCAGGTGTGTGTGTGTGTGCGGAGGAGTGTGCGGTGAGGTGTGTGTGTGAGTGTGTGTGTGGCACCAGGGTGCGCCAGGAGGGTGTGTGTGTGTGAGTGTGTGTGAGGTGTGTGTGTGTGCGGAGTGTGCGTGTGAGCGTGTGTGCGCAGGTGTGCCGCAGTGTGCGTGTGTGTGTGCGTCGCGTGTGTGTGCGTGTGAGTGTGTGTGCGTGCGTCAGGCGGTGTGTGTGTGCGTGAGTGTGTGAGCGTGTGTGGTGGTGAGGGTGTGTGTGTGAGTGTGTGTGTGCGCTCAGGTGTGTGTGTGCCGCAGGTGTGTGTGTGTGTGTGTGTCAGTGTGTGCAGGAGTGTGTGTGTGTCAGCGTGCGTGTGTGTGAGCGTGTGTGTGTGTGTCAGGCGTGTGTGGAGCGTGTGTGTCGCGTGTGCGTGATG
>JAHFZB010000117.1:135000-149695 GCA_036884735.1 Huso huso
CAATAAAACACAAAATATACAAGTAGCTATAATAACAAAAAAATCATTAAAAAGCTAGCAATTATGTTGCATTAAAACCACTAAGATAAAGATGCCATTTTAAAAAATGTTTAAGTTTAGACTTAAAATACCCAGCCCCTAACACATGGAGGTAGAGCAATCCATAGTTTAGGGGCTCTAAAAGAAAAAGTCCTACCTCCTGTATTGATTTTATTGACCCTGGGGACAACGAAAGCAGCCCCACTTCCTGTGATCTAAGAGTGTGATTTGGGAGATATGGCGGTCAGCAGCTCCTGCAGATAGCTAGGTGCTGCTCTATTCAAGGCTTTATAGGTCAAAAAATAAGATTTTAAAATCAATTCTATATTGAACAGGGAGCTAGTGCAAGGAGGCTAAACGGGGGTGATATGCTCATTTTTTTTGTTTTAGTCAAAATTCTAGCAGCGTATTCTGAACAAGCTGTAGGCGGACACCGCACATTTGGGATGCCAGAGAGAGTGCATTACAGTAATTAATTCTGGAAGAAACAAAGGCATGTGTTAGTCTCAGCATCAGATAAAATAATAGGTCTCAGTTTGGCTATGTTTCTCAAGTGATAGAAGGATACTTTAGAAACTTCCCTAATATGAGACTCAAAAGATAAATCAGGAGCAAAATAACCCAACATTTTTATTTTAGTTTTAGGATTTGATAAAAGACCGCGAGGGTTTAAATCCTACATATTTAATTGGCTATAAATATTTATAGCCAATTAAATATGTAGGAGCCACAAACATAACTTCTGTTTTATCTGAATTCAACATTAGGGAAGTTTTGAGACATCCAGCACTTGATATCAGCACGGGCAATCAGCAAATAACACCTGACAGAAGTATCACCAGGTTTTAAAGACAAATACAGCTGGGTGTCATCCGTATAGCAGTGGAAGTTCACAATTATGTTTCCTGATGATATCACCCAGTGTTAACATATATAATGAAATAGCAATGGACCCAGAATTGAACCTTCTGGAACACTGCAATCAACTTTGGTCAATGTCGGTTTTTCCTCCCCAATAGAGTCAAATTGATACCTATCAGATAGGTAAGATTGAAACCAGGATAAGCCAGAAAGTCCCACTAAGTATTTGAGCCGATTTAATAAGATGGAGGGTCTACGGTGTCAAAAGCAGCACTTAGATCAAGAAGAATTAGAACTGATGGAAAGCCAGTCAGAGCTTATCAGTAGGTCATTTACAACTTTGACAAGGGCTGTCTCTGTACTATATGCACACGAAATCCGGAATGAAATTTCTCAGATACACCATTTAGAGTCAAAAAAGCTTTGTACCAAAATGCAACAACCCTTGTCTAAGAATAAAACCTTGTCTAAGAATGGAAGACTGGATCCAAGTTGATCCTAGTTGTGTTTCTTGAGCATTGGCTTTAATATAGCTACCTTACGTGCTGAGGAACAATACCAGAATAAAGATAACTGCTTATAATTTTTAAAATGTGGAACAATAACTCCAAGAGCATTTTTTAATAGTTTTGTAGGAATGGGGTGAGAGAGCATGCTGTAGTTCTCATGTGCTGAATCAGAGCTGTCAGCTCTTGAAGGGTAATCAAAGGAAAGAACTCCATAGTAGCCTTAGAGGCACTAATATGTAATACTGTGCAACAAGCCTCTGAATAGACTATGTTTGTAGAATCTGATTTCTAATGTGTAGTGATTTAAGAATTACAGCTAGGAATGAAACCAGTATCAAGGGTGGAACTATTTGGAGAAGGATTAATTAATGTATCAATTGTAGCAAAAAGAAATCTAGGATTATTTTTATTAGTTTCAATGAAGTTAGAGTAATAAGTTTAATAACTTAGCTATAACCTCAATCTTGCATATCTCTTTAGGTCCCCTCCCCATTTCTTTTGGCAATAACACTGATCCTAGTTTTTTTTTTACAACGATATGAAAAATATTAAACTCACCAGTGGAATAAGCACTGGCGCTTGTTGTAACAACAGGATATGATAGCCACATAATTACCAGAAAGCAGGAAGGGTAGTTGTTCCTGTAGATAAGACCCTCTGAGGGTGTCCCAGTTTGAAAACCCCTGATCTAGACTGTTAGATCACTAGAGGGCGCTGTGGCTTACCAATACATTATAAATATGGCTTATCAATACATTATATGGCTGATGAAAGTGACAAAAGGAGCAGTATTGATATACAAATATTATAAATCTATGGTTATATAAATTATTTAAACCAAGAACTAGAACTATTCAATTATGCTTTGTTATTTCTTGTTCAAGCATCTCCTTTTCTACTTAAACTTGAAAATATCTCTGATCTCAGTTCTTCCTTATGCAAGTTTACTATGGTAAAAAAAAAATAATAATAAATAAATAAAACAGAGTAGCCTTTATATATACCAGGGTGGCCAGTTTCTAAAAACAAAATATTGTTATCCAAGGGACAAAATGCTAGAAGAATACACCCAGAGTGCCTTTCTAGCAACAGAACGAGCACAGGAAAAATAAATAAATAAATAAATAAAAACTACTTGTCTGACGGGCAAAGTATAACGGCAAAACTTGTTGTCCATCCTACAATACAAATCTTATTGTCCCGGGCGTTAGGCGATATGAATTGGCCACCCCTGTATACCATAGGATTTATACCATAGGATTAGTATGATATAAATACCCCGTTTACCATGTTCTGTTACCATGGCATCAATACCATTAGTTTAACATGTGCTTGCTATACCAGTTTATACCAGTTACTGTGGTAGATATATCAAGTTTTACCAAGACTAATTAATATGACATACACAGCAGCTTACTGCGCCTGAGATGATTGCTTTTAAGGGTGCTATACAAAATAAAGTTGTTTATTATTATTATTATTATTATTATTATTATTATTATTATTATTATTATTGTATTACTATACCATATACCTTTCCTGCCCTGCCAACTACTGCCCAATCTCTCCTTCCATATTTTCAAAACTCCTGAGCGTCTAGTTCACGACGCCCTATCACAATACATATCCACCAACTCCCTCTACCCCCGATTCCAATCTGGTTTCCGTCCTTCCCATTCCACGGAGACTGCCCTCTTCACTGTCCAGATTCATCTGGCCAACTCCTCCCATGCTGGCCTCTCTTCAATTCTCATTCTCCTGATCTTCCTCTGCCTTTGACACAGTCGATCCCATCCTCCTCCTCCACTCTTTCCAACCTCGGCATTTCTGGAACACCCTTAGCTGGCTGCACTCATACCTATCCTCCGCACCTCTGCTGTTGCTTTCAACAGCCTCACCTCTCCCCTGACTGTTGGTGTTCCCAGGGCTCTGTCCTCGACCCTTGTTAGTCTCTCTGTACACCTCACCTCTTGAAGCTCTAATCTCTTCATTTAACTTCCCCCCCATTTTCTTTGCTGATGACACCCAGATTTTCTTTTCCTTCCTTCCTTCCTGACCTTTCCATCCGTGATAATCTGCTTGCCTGACTGCTATCCAATCTTGGATGGCACGCTCGTTAGCTCCTCATCAACCCATCAAATCCTTTTCTTTCCTCCTCAAAAACTCCCCCCCCCACCATTTCATTTCCTCCCTGTCCTCATTCCCAATTCTGCTTTCGCCTCGGCATCATCTTTGATCGCTTATCCTTTCCCTTGCTGATCATATCTTGGCCACTACCGTCCTGCCATTCCACCCCCTGCATCCGCAACTCGCCTCCATCTTTGACGCTATCCTTTCCCTTGCTGAACTCCCTGGTTCACGCTCTCATTTTCCACCGCCTTAACATCCGCAAAATCCCTCCATCCTTCTGCCCTTCCTCCTGTTCATGCCTTCAATTACCATTACTGCAACTTCCTTGGCCTCTGCCCGTATCATACAGCAAACCCCGCTCCTCTCATAACCTCCCTCTTCTCCTCCAGCTACACTGGCTCCCTGTTTACTATCGCTGCTTATTTAAATTCCTTACTCTGGTTTACAAATCCTCCATGGTCTCGCCCCACCCTACCTGGCTGCACTTATCACCCTATGCTCCCCCCGCCCCTTACGTTCTCAAACTCTGTTGTCCCTCTCGGGTCCCACCCTCCCTTGTGCCCAATCCCGTTTCCGTTCCTTCTCTGTCCTGGCTCCCCTTCATTGGAATAATCTCCCACCCATATAAAAACAGTCACCTACACTACATAATTTCGTTCCTCCCTTAAACACATCTTTTCACCCTAGCCTATCCCACTGCGTGCCCTCGCCCCCAACCCTGGTCAGGACCCTAACGCTTGCCCAACCCTGCCCTAGCCTCTGTTCTCACTGTGGCACCACTCTACTTCTCACCCTTGCTCAATAAACGTGCCTTCTTCCTTCAGCCATTCTCTTGATTGTACCGCTTAGTTTAATAATTGTAAGCCGCCTTGGTCAAAAGGCGCTATATACATTATAAATAAATAAATAAATAAATATAGTATTAAAAACGAAAAGCACTGAATATTAAATACAAGCCTCATAACCCATACAAAATAGTAATATATTGCATTTATACTTGTGCCAAAATAGTCTGGTTTAGTGTACTATCATGGGGTCGGCGAAGTAAGCGTGACATTTACGAGAAAAAATGTTGTGTAAAATGCTTTTGGGTTTCCATTACGCTCAGTTTATTTTACCGGTAAACCGGGTTTTCACCCGACGTCATGCAAATGAATGGGAAAGGTGGAGGTTGATATGTAAATTAGTGAATCTAAGCTGCTGTAATAAGCAAAATACCTTGCCTGGTTAGTTAATAATATGTTTTACTGCTCTTGCCAAATTGTTTTCAAATGTCATTAGTAGAATATTGTTCAACTAATTTATCTTCGACCATTAATTAAAAATAAACTTGAAGCATAAATGAAACTGACCAAAATGAAACTGACCTTATACAGACGTGCTCAAATTTGTTGGTACCCTTACAGCTCATTGAAATAATGCTCATTCCTCCTGAAAAGTGAAAATTAAAGCTGTTTTATCATGTATGTTGCATGCCTTTGGTATGTCATAGAATAAAGCAAAGAAGCTGTGAAAAGAGATGAATTATTGCTTATTCTACAAAAGATATTCTAAAATGGCCTGGACACGTTTGTTGGTACCCTAGAAAAGATAATAAATAATTGGATTATGATATTTCAAACTAATTAGTTTCTTTAATTAGTATCACATGTCTCCAATCTTGTAATCAGTCATTCAGCCTATTTAAATGGAGAAAATAATACTGTGCTGTTTGGTATCATTGTGTGCACCACACTGAACATGGACCAGAGAAAAGAAAGGAGAGCTTGTCTGAGGAGATCAGAAAAGAAAATAACAGCATGAGTAAGGTAAAGGCTACAGACCATCTCCAAGCAGTTTGATGTTCCGGGTGACAACAGTTGCAAATATTATTAAGAAGTTACAACCATGGAACTGTAATAACCTCCTAGGCGCGGGCACGCAGAGGAAATCGACCCCAGATTGAACAGAAGGATAGTGCGAATGGTGAAAAAGAACCAAGGATAACTGCCAAAGAGATACAAGCTGAACTCCAAGGTGAAGGCACGTCGAACAGATCACACCATCTGTCGCTTTTGGTAAAAGTGGGCTCCATGGAAGAAGACCCAGGAGGACTCCACTTTGAAAGAAAAACATAAAAAAGCCAGACTGGAATTTGCTAAAATGCATATTGACAAGCCACAATCCTTCTGAGAATGTCCTTTGGACAGATGAGTCAAAACTGGAGCTTTTTGGCAAGTCACATCAGCTCTATGTTCTGAGCGAAAAAATGAACTTTCAAGAAAGAACACCATACCTACAGTGAAACATGGAGGAGGCTCGGTTATGTTTTGTGGCTGCTTTGCTGCCTGGCACAAGGTGCCTTGAATCTGTGCAGGGCACAATGAAATCTCAAGACTATCAAGGCATTCTGGAGGCGAAACGTACTGCCCAGTGTCAGAAAGCTCTGTCTCAAGTCACCCAGGTCATGGAGTCCTCCAACAGGATATTGTTAAAACACACAGCTAAAAAGCACCCAAGAATGGATAAGAACAAAAACATTGACTATTCTGAAGTGGCCTTCCTGAGTCCTGATCTGAATCCTATCGAACATCTATGGAAAGAGCTGAAACGTAGTCTGGAGAAGGCACCCATCGAAAACCTGAGACAGCTGGAGCAGTTTTGCTCAGGAAGAGGGCCCAAACTACCTGTTAACAGGTGCAGAAGTCTTATTGAGAGCTACAGAAAAACGTTTGATTGCAGGATTATTTCTAAAGGTTGTGCAACAAAATATTAGGTTAGCGGTCCATTCATTTTTGTCCGCCATTTTCATTTGTTTTCTTTATTTACAATATTATGTTGAATAAAAAATCAAAAAGCAAAGTTTGATTTCTATTAAATATGGAATAAACAATGGATGCCAATTACTTTTGTCAGTTTCAAGTTATTTCAGAGAAAATTGTGCATTCTTAGTTTTTGTGGAGGGTACCAACAATTTATATCGCCTTATTATATTTTGGTCAGTTTCATTTTATACCTCAGTTTATTTTTATATATATATATATATATATATATATATATATATATATATATATATATATATATATAGTGCCTATAGTAAGTATTCACCCCTCTTGGACGTTTTCAGTTTGTTATGTTACAACCTGAAATCTTGATGCATTTAAATGGGATTTTTTCCTTTGATTTGTTTAAACCTACTCAAACTTTGAAGCGGCAAGAGAATTTCTATTGTGAAACAGTTAATAGAAAATAGAAATAACTGAATGCCTTGGTTAGATTAGTATTCAACCCCTGAGTCAATGCTTGGTAGAACCACCATTGGCAGCAATTACAGCTGTGAGTCTTTTGGGGTAGTCTCTACCAGGTTCGAACATCTGGATCATGCAATATTCGCCCATTCTTCTTAGCAAAACTGTTCAAGCTCTGTCAAGTTGGATGATGGGATCGTTAGTGGACAGTAATCTTCAAGTCTTGCCACAGATTCTCAATCGATTCAAGTCCGCTTTGATTTGGGCCACTCTAGGACATTCTTTCTTGTTTTACCACCCAGTGTCACTTTGGCTGTGTGTTTGGGTCATTGTCCTGCTGAAGGTGAATCTCCATCCCAGTCTTAGGTCTTTTGCAGACTGAAGCAGGTTATCCTAAAAGTTTGCCTGTATTTAGCTCCATCCATTTTGCCCTCTACCCTGACAAGCTTCCCAGTCCCTGCCGATGAAAATCCCCATAGCATGATGCTGCCACCACCATGCTTCACAGTAGGGATGGTGTTACCTGGGTGATGTGCCGTGCTGGGTTTGCGCCAGACATAGCAGCTTTGCAATAGTTCAATTTTTGTTTCATCAGACCACAGAATCTTTTACACATCTTTCAGAATCTCCCACGACTTTACAAATTCAAGCAGGATTTACATGGGCTTTTTCAGAAATGGCTTCCATGCCACTCTTCCATACAGGCCAGATTTGTGGAGTACCTGAGATATTGTTGACACATAGACAGTTTCTTCCATCTTAGCCATGGAATGCTGGTCTTTCAGAGTTGTCATTGACTCTTGCTGGCTTCTCTGACCAATGCCCTTCTTACCCGGCTGCTCAGTTTTGGAGGACGCCTGTCGGCAGATTCTGGGTGGTGCCGTGACACCTTCCACTTCTTAATGATTGACTTGATGTGCTCAAAGGGATATTCAATGTCTTTGAAATCTCTTTATACCCTCCCCGATCTGTGCCTTTCACAACTTTATCCCAGAGTTGTTTTGAAAGGTTCTGGTCATGGTAGTATCTTTGCTTTGAATGCACTACCCAACTGGGGACCTTAGAGACAGGGATTTAATCTGAAATCATGTGAACCACTTTTATTGCACACAGATGGACTCCATTTAACTTATTGTGTGAATTCTGAAGGCAATTGGTTGCACCTGAGCTTATTAGGAGTGTCATAGCAAAGGGGTTGAATACTTATCTACTGAAGACTTTTCAGATTTTTATTTTAATTGATTTTTTTTTCACCCCATTTTTTCACATTGTAAATGCTGAGTAGGTTGTGTAAATCAAAGGAAAAAAATCATTTAAATGCATCAAGATTTCAGGTTGTAACACAACAAACTGTGAAAACATCCAAGTGGGTGAATACTTACTATGGAGGTTCTTTGGGTATGGGTAGTGGGCATTAAAAGGAGGTGGCAGATACTGATGAAACGGACTGAAGTGCATTAATGTGTTCAAAACTACCACTGCCTGCTGTATCCTGCACAAACTCTTGTCAACAAAAATAGGTGCTCAGGAATCAGTGGCTTGCTGTAAGACAGAAGGGGAAGTTACAGACTCATGAGAAAAAAAAAATTGACACTGCCTTTCAACAAGCCCAAATCAGGCCCAAAACAAGCGAACTGTGGCAACTGTGAATCATGGGTTCCATGGGTCAATTTCACATGAAATGGCGCGCGGCGTACACGCCTGGGGAGAATTACTGGGTAAATCAGTTTGTGGCCGAAAAAAACAGCGAACAACATCCAAGTTATTGATGCCCTCTCAGAACTGACCAAATAATTGCAAATGAATGTATTGACTGTGTTTTTGTTTGCATCAGTAATATTTAACACAGCAGTAAATCAACACAACGGGGTGTTAGGGAGAGTCTCTGACAGCACGAACCTCCTCAGATCACTGCTGTCCAATTGAAACTGGCGGTGAGGTAACCTTCACAGTTGCCAAGTCCGCTATAATATAATATAATAAATCGCTGGTCGGTAATTTGCATAAACACCCCATACTCTAACATGGGTTACACTTTTTTGGCTTGTTGTGATAGGCAGTGGCACTTTTTTTTTCTCGAGACTGTAACCTTCCCCCTCTCCTCACAGGTGGCCACTGATTAATGCACTTCAGTTCATCAGCATCTGCCACCCTTTCGCGCCCACTACCGTGTTGCTCAAGCGTGGTGTTAAATGCTTCCTCAGCAGCCGTCAGTGGTCTGGACAGGTAAGGTTTCTAAGCCAGGGTAGTATACACAGCATCACCTGATCCCCATATGCCGCATTGCCTGAATGAAAGGGATATATATATATATAAATATATATATATATATATAAATAACGCCATGGTTTCAGCCATGGTGATCTACCAATACCTGTTTCGCCAGATTCATTTATACCTCAAGTTAATTTTTTACCTCAGAAACTGATTTAATACTAATGACAAGCCAACCCACCTGACATTTGAAAAACAATTTGGTTAGAGCAGTAAACACATTATTAACCAACTAGGCACAATTATTTTAACTTTATTACAGCAGCTTAGATTACTTTCGTGTGCAGTTCTCGCATGGAAACCACATTTCACAAAATATCACGAGTAATCTTCAAAAACAGCACGAGTACTTTCACATAGCTAATTTACATATCACCTCCACCTTTCCCATTCCATTTGCATGACGTCGGGTGAAAAGCGGTTTATAAGTAAAATAAACTGGCGAATGAGCAAAAGCATTTACAACACATTTTTCTTGTGTTTAAATGTACAGAAGTTTAAAAAAAAACTTTGAAACCCATGAATGTACCTCAACCCGCCAGTTTCAATTGGACAACGGTAAGTCTGAGAGGTTTGTGCTGTCAGAGATGCTCTCTTTTATTTTTAAGTTGTGTTGGTTTACTGCTGTGTTAAATATTGTGGTGCAAACAAATAAAAGCGCCAGTCAATACCTTCATTTGCAACTTTATTTGGTCTAAGTTCTGAAGGCATCAACAACTTGGATGTTGTTGCGCTGTTGAAGCGATGGTAGCTCATGTCAGTTCACAAACTATATTTACTAGCGTGGAGGGCAGATGTCGTTGTCTTTGGACATAGCCAGGATCCAAAAAAAGGATGAAATTAATTCAGTTAAACAGCTCACTTGCTCTTACGTGTTTAACTTTAGCATAGTTTTACAGCAAGGGTATTCTCAAACAGCTGCTTTAATACTATAACAAATGCATAACGCAGTTCATAGTGAAATGGTTTTTATAGAACTGTAAACCCACAAGATATATACAACATGACAGACTAGACACAGCAAAAACAATAATAAAAAAGACACATCGCATTAACATTAAAATTGAACTACTCCACTGCTAACCATAAAATCACCCATCCTTTTCCTTTCTTATGATGAATCACAGTAACAACTGACCTGATCCTTACAATATTATTTATAGTTCAGGATAAACAAGCTCATTAACATTTACACGTGAAATCACGGGGTTTCCATCTTGAAACTGGGCGTGGTTTTCCTGTTTGTTTCATCATTTACGAGTAAATGAGATTTAACCTATCCTTCTCTTTGGCGTTTTTTGGACTGAAACCTGATTACGAGTAATTCTCCCAAACATGCCAGCATCACCACTTCCGTGTAAATTGACCAGTAAACCCCATATGAATAGAGTACAACTCTGGTAATCTGTAACAAAACAAACACAATTTAAGTTTTCGGTGAAAAACGCATTTGCTCACAAAACAATCAATGTAATCTTTACACATCTATAAAATGTTTTAATTAGTAACTTTTGAAGTTCATAAACTTATTAATGATACCTGTGGTACAAGCACATCTTCTAAGCAACCCTCAATGCAGCCAATGTGCGCCGCTAAGGGACCGTGGTCCAAAGTGCACGTTTTTCACACACACAGTAAGAGTTCGTTTGGATATATTTTCTTACTAACATGGTTTCACCATATTTTACCTTAATTTAATAACTACACTATAATTTCAATGTTGTTCACCATGATTTCCAAAGGGTACCGCCACAAAACTTGCATATGGTTCACCCTGGCTGTCTGACAAAACTAGGATGTGGGTTTTGCTTTTCATTAACAGCATAGTGTCTTGACTGATGATTATTTCTAAAAAAGGGTGTGTTTTCCAAAACAGATGGACAGCCAGGAGGATAAAATAAGGAAGATAGGAGAAAGAAGTGATGAACAACTGATGGATGAACTGAAGAAAGAATGGAAGAAACCGAAGAAGATAGAGCAGGAACTGGAGAATATGGAGAATGAACTGATGGAGATGGAGGAGGAACGGGAAGAGAAAAGGAACAGAATAAAAAATGATGGAGAAACACACAGGAAAGATGAAGAGTAAAAAGGTGAAGAAAGACCAGGCGGAGGGGTTGAAAAACTGAGTTGTTTTTTATTTAACAAATACCAGAGAGCTTAGATTTCCAGTAAGAGAATAGGTAGATTTCAATTTTCGTTCACGTTTCTACATGTCCCTCCTGATCACCTCATAAGTTATGAGACAATGAGGTCTATTCATAAATGGCTGTGGATTTATGTGAAAACTGGATGCATAAACAGATTTAAGTCCGCAACCACTTACTGAATGATGGTTACCAATAATAATGGACAGGTCTGGGTGCTATTAAGCTAGCGACTTTCGTCCGTGAAGGACTATTTTTTATTTCGTTTTAATTTGGAATCAACAATTGTTGGCCCACTTTCTCCCCAATTTAGAATTTTTAAGACCCTGACTCGCGTTCACGACCCCATGGTAACTCAGGAGAAAGCGAAGACAAGCGCATGTGTCCTCAAATGTGTACTGTCAGGCCGCCCACTTTCTTTCACTCTGCAAATTAAACAGGTGAAGCCAACCAGACCTGTCGGCGTCCGGGAGAAACACAGTTCTGGTTACAACACAGCAGGCAGCTCTTAGGCGCCTTGCCAGGAGTCGCCAGTGTGCGGTGAGACAAGGATTACCAACCCGATTTGAACCCTCCCAACTGGGGACCTCAGCCAAAATACTGTCGACAACTTGCCGTCTGAATGCTGGAGTGCGGTGGTGTCAAAACTAACAGCATCAAATTACATTTAAAAAGTATCTGACGGGCAAGAACAGCTACCCCTCGACTAAGGGAACTGTTTTAAACTGTTTTATGTTTGTCATTGTTTTATGTCTCATCTGTTTTATTTCTGTTTTTTTATTGTAGTGCTGTTTTCATTGCTTGTTTTCTTATTTTGTAAATCGCCTCTGTGATTTCATGAAAAGCTCTATAAGTTCAGTAAATTATTATTATGGTAGTATATTTTTTAATAGACTATTGTTAAGCTGGCTGCTGCCCCGAGGATTATCCATTAAGGAATAAGACAAAAGGCATAGACTGATTTATTTATTTTACTCTGTCTGAAATTGACCCCATGGATATGACAAAAAGAGAGCCAGGCGTTGAGAGTTGCTTGGCGTAACCTGGTTCCTGAAATAGAACACGACCACCAACGACATTATGTATGGGATATGCCTGCCCATTGGGTAGGTATCGCTGAGCTCTACTAGAGCTGCGATAGTACTTTCCATTGAACCTGTGAGGCTGACGATGCAACCTGTGGTTTGGTCTTCTCTTTCAGGAACCAGGGTTTGTAAGTAACTAACGTTCCTTCAATTGATTTATGACCACAAAAGCGTCGTGTGGGATAATGTATGCCAGAGCGATCACGAGGGGAGAGCGACGGCATATGAGGCTGAAGCACTGTCTAGCAGAGGTTAGCGGTGTGAACTTACACCCTCAAGGACCATGACCTTTTCACAGAGGCAAGGCGGGTCTACCACATTAAGACGGTAGAGCCTGGAGAGAGGTGGCGGCGTGGCCCAGCTGGCAACAGTACAAATATCAGACATCAGGCACTCTGAAGGGGCACAGGGTGTAGCCAACCTCTAGTGGGTGTGGCTACCCTACCAGGTGAGGGCAAGCCAGCACTTGCTCACATGATCGAGACTGTATCCACAATCCAGTGTGACAGACGCTGCTTGAGAGGAGCTCTGGGTCCGTGTCCGTGACAGGCGAAGAGCTGGTCAGATTGGCCTTGGAAGCTCTTGTCCTATGCAAGTAGCATCTCCAAAGCCCGCACTGGGCAGAGGAAATTCAATCTCTCATTGGAAATGGGATTGGATAGGAGGACTCCGATTCCACAGACTGATTAATGTGGAAGCTGGTCATGGGGAGGAAAGCAGGGTTGGTGCACTGAGATTTTGCTTCATCCTCCAAATCACATACAGGGGCTACAATGCCTGACCAGCTTAGCGGAGGTGATAGCCAAGAGGAAGGCTGTCTTCATAGACAGGAACTTCAGCTCTATGGAGTGTATGGGCTCAAACAGGGCCTTCCATTGAGAGCCTCAGTGATACAACAGTGAGGCTCCGATGGGGAGAACAGTCTTCCTGGGAGGTGTAATCACGAGCACTAAGAAAACAAGTAGTCAAAAATCTTGGCGCCCAGAGACATTGAATCTCTGAGGGGCATGGCAAGCAGTGATAGCCTCTAAATACACATTCAAGGTGGAAGGTGACCTGCCAGCATCAAGCAGTTCTTGCAGAAACTGTAAGATGACTGGCATAGGGCAAGATAATAGGGTCATGGCTTCCTGGCAGAAACCAAGCTTGGAAATATCTCCCACTTATGGTGCAAGGACCTGGTGAGTCTGCCTAGCTCACAATGTACCCACAACGCATCTAGTAGCCTAAGTAACCAGCGGTCCCTTTCAGGAGCCAGATCCTGCTTCAGAACCTGCCTGATTCCGGTGCCAAAGAGTCTTTAAGCCTGACTGAGGAGATCCATGCAAGTGGAATCTCCCAGGGCACAGCACAATGCAACAACTGGCACAGGGTCAAAAAAAACAGACTCTCCTGGCCACCTAGGAAGACTGACACTTTCTCTAGCAGACTTTTCGAAAAGAAGCGGGAGCAGGGTATAGGCGGAAGCGTACAAAAACACTGGGCCATTAGATGCGCTAGGGCGTCTCATGAGAGTGGACCACCTGGGAGGAGTACCATGAGGCAATGTGTCATCTCTGCGGGGGCGAGATCGACCTCGCCTTCCTGAACCATTCCCAAATGCACTCCACTATCTGATTGGAGTCGCCACTCTGACGGATGTGGACTGCTCCTTGAGAGGTCCGCTGCCCAGTTAACCACTCTGGAATGTGTCGCCCGTAGGGACAGCAAGTTCCTCTGAGCCCATGTCAATAGCCTGAAGCCATGCGATGCAACCCGGGGACCGTAGAGCAACCCTGGTGGTTAACACTCTGCAGCACCACTGTTGTGTTGTCTGTCCGGATCAACACATGTGTACCGCTCAGCACTGGGAGAAAGTGGTGGAAGCAAGGGATTACCGCTTGCAACTCCAGCATGTTTATGTCTTGAGGATGTCCAGCGGTCAGCCAGGATCCATGTGCTCCTCTGCCCCAGACCACTCCCCAACCCAAGTTGGGTGTCTGTCGTCACCACTTGGTGGTTTTAACACTACTCTATTCACACACCTTCGTGCAGGGTGAAGTCGTCCTCCACCAGGTAGGGCTGCGACGCGTGACACACAGTCGGCGGCGGTGTCTGTCGCGTGAGCCACTGTGGTGGGCGCATGTGAAGCGAACCCAGCTGAATGGCTGATGTGGCTACGGCCATCAGACCCTAATGGTTTCTGGCACAATAGGAGGTGACCTCGATCCCTGTTGCACTGCACCGGTGTGGCCGACTCTTTGCCTCGTTGATGGTGAGGCCAGCCTCGCCAGATTCTTAGTCTAACCACTGTGGCAGGCCACTGCCCTCCATTTGAACAGATCAACCAGTCGGCGAGATTTTTAATACTCACAGTCCTGGAGCCGCAGGGAAGCGGGATAGCGTCCGCGCTGAAATGCGAGGAACTACGGAAGGCGGGCCGA
>JAHFZB010000117.1:150195-160195 GCA_036884735.1 Huso huso
GACCTTGACATGCGGTAAAAAATAAAACCACCTCTAGAGGCGGGCTTGACATGCGGTAAAAATAAAACCACCTCTAGAGAGCGGAGCTTCACATGCGGTAAAAAATAAAACCACCTCCTGTGAGCGACCTTGACATGCGGTAAAAAATAAAACCACCTCCAGAGAGGAGCTTGACATGCGGTAAAAAATAAAACCACCTCCAGAGAGAGAGGCTTGACATGCGGTAAAAATAAAAACCACCTCCAGAGAGGAAGCTTGACATGCGGAAAAAAAATAAAACCACCTCCAGAGAGCGGCTTGACATGCGGTAAAAAATAAAACCACCTCCTGCGAGGCGAGCTTGGCGTGCGGTAAAAATAAAACCACCTCCAGAGAGCGGGCTTGACATGCGGTAAAAATAAAACCACCTCCTGTGAGCGAGCTTGACATGCGGTAAAAATAAAACCACCTCCTGTGAGCGACCTTGACATGCGGTAAAAAATAAAACCACCTCTAGAGGCGAGCTTGTCATGCGGTAAAAAATAAAACCACCTCCAGAGGCGGGCTTGACATGCGGTAAAAATAAAACCACCTCCTGTGAGCGAGCTTGACATGCGGTAAAAAATAAAACCACATCCAGAGAGCGGAGCTTGACATGCGGTAAAAATAAAACCACCTCCAGAGAGCGAGCTTGACATGCAAGTAAAAAATAAAACCACCTCCTGCAAGCGAGCTTGACATGCGAGTAAAAAATAAAACCACCTCCAGAGAGCGAGCTTGACATGCGAGTAAAAAATAAAACCACCTCCTGCGAGGCGAGCTTGGCGTTCGAGTAAAAATAAAACCACCTCCTGTGAGCGGAGCTTGACATGCGGTAAAAGAATAAAACCACCTCCAGAGAGCGGGCTTCATATGCGGTAAAAAATAAAACCACCTCAGAGAGCGAGCTTGACATGCGGTAAAAAAATAAAACCACCTCAGAGAGCGAGCTTGACATGCGGTGAAAAAATAAAACCACCTCTAGAGGAGCAGGCTTCACATGCGAGGTAAAAAATAAAACCACCTCCTGTGAGCGAGCTTGTCATGAGTAAAAAATAAAACCACCTCCTGTGAGCGAGCTTGTCATGCGGGTAAAAAAATAAAACCACCTCCTGTGGGCGAGCTTGACATGCGGTAAAAATAAAACCACCTCGGCGGCGAGCTTGACATCTTGGTAAAAAATAAAACCACCTCCTGTGAGCGAGCTTGACATGCGGTAAAAAATAAAACCACCTCAGAGGCGAGGCTTGACATGCGGTAAAAAATAAAACCACCTCCAGAAAGCGGGCTTGACATGCGGTAAAAATAAAACCACCTCAAGAGAGCGAGCTTGACATGCGGGTAAAAAATAAAACCACCTCCAGAGCGAGCTTGACATGCGGTAAAAAATAAAACCACCTCCAGAGGCGAGCTTGACTTGCGGTAAAAAAATAAAACCACCTCGGCGAGCGAGGCTTGACAAACGGTAAAAAATAAAACCACCTCCTGCGGCGGAGCTTGACATGCGGTAAAAATAAAAACCACCTCCAGAGAGCGAGCTTCACATGCGGTAAAAATAAAACCACCTCCAGAGGCGAGCTTCACATGCGGGTAAAAAAATAAAACCACCTCCTGTGAGCGAGCTTGACATGCGAGTAAAAAATAAAACCACCTCCTGTGGCGAGGGCTTGACATGCGGTAAAAAAATAAAACCACCTCCTGTGAGCGGGCTTGACATGCGAGTAAAAATAAAACCACCTCCTGTGAGCGAGCTTGACATGCGGTAAAAATAAAACCACCTCCAGAGGCGAGCTTGACATGCGGTAAAAAAATAAAACCACCTCCTGTGAGCGAGCTTGACATTATAAAAAAATAAAACCACCTCCTGTGGCGAGGCTTGACATGCGGTAAAAATAAAACCACCTCAGAGAGAGCGAGCTTGACATGCGGTAAAAAATAAAACCACCTCCTGTGAGCGAGGCTTGTCATGCGGTAAAAATAAAACCACCTCCTGTGAGGCGAGCTTGACATGCGGTAAAAAATAAAACCACCTCCTGTGGCGAGGCTTGACATGCGAAAAAAATAAAACCACCTCCAGAGAGCGAGGCTTGACATGCGGTAAAAATAAAACCACCTCCAGAGGCGGGCTTGACATGCGGTAAAAATAAAACCACCTCCAGAGAGGCGGAAGCTTGACATGCGAGGTAAAAAATAAAAACACCTCCTGTGAGCGAGGCTTGACATGCGAGTAAAAAATAAAACCACCTCCAGAGAGCGAAGCTTGACATGCGGTAAAAAATAAAACCACCTCCAGAGGCGGGCTTGACATGCGGGTAAAAATAAAACCACCTCAGAGAGGCGGGCTTGACATGCGGTAAAAATAAAACCACCTCCTGTGAGCGAGCTTGACATGCGGTAAAAAAATAAAACCACCTCCAGAGAGGCGAGCTTGACATGCGGTAAAAAATAAAACCACCTCCTGTGGCGAGCTTGACATGCGGTAAAAAATAAAACCACCTCCAGAGAGCGAGCTTGACATGCGGTAAAAAAATAAAACCACCTCCAGAGGCGAGGTGGGCCTTGGGGGGGTCACTAGACCTATAAAAATAACCCTTTGCTATTTCGTCAGTCTTGCTCTTTTAGGAACGGACAGCGGGAGCTGTGTTGACAAACAAAAACAAACCCTGGATTAAAAACAATAATACAAAGCCAGTGTCTGGAGACAGAAAAAGGGCAAGCAAACGTGGCTGAGGAAGACAGACGCTCCCAAATAAATTGGATTGATTATTACGTACCCGAGTGGGACATGTAGGAGTAGCTGGGGAGGTCTGGGCAACCCCGAGAGTTATAGCGAGGGAATGGCAATGCACAAATAATACCGGAGCCACATTGAATAGCAGCAGCTACGGAATACTGCCAGGAGCAGCACCTTTTATTTGTAGGTTTATTACTGTGTTTTATTTTGTCTTTTGCTTTCACCTTTGGTTATGGAACATTATTTTCAGCACTTGCATGTGCACTTGAACAGTGACTGTTTCTACCTGAGTTGGTAACGCTGTGGTCTGGATTACCGTTGTCGGTATTCATACCACGGACAGGACTTCTGTCTTCCTGTGTCAGTGAATTCCCCACAACCCTTTCACAGTGCCCCTAAATGTAAATCAAAATCTTTTAACTGAAGCGGACATGTGCCTAAAAATTAGTTGGCATAGAGCCCTGCCTAACCAGGTTTCAAGACTCAGATGAAAAAATGCTCGTAAGTTTCAGTTCCCTTTCAATTTGAAGATGACTACCATCGAACATTATGTATGGAATATGCCTGCCCATTGGGTAGGTAATTGCTGAGGTCTCTATAGCAGAGCTGCTGATACCTCGCTTGCATGGTAGGCAGCTCTTTGCTATCTCTCTGTCATGTGTGAGCGACTGCCTGTGCAGTCACCTGCGAGTGGTTGTCTATTTCTTGAGAGTACACAGTTCCTTCACGGGGCTAGGCTTTGCCGTATCCCCGCTGTTGAGTGACTCTTCCAGCCGTGCTGTCCTCCACGGGGCTAGGCTTTGCTGCATCCACGCTGTCGAGTAGACCTCGTCGGCTGCGTAGGCACGCCCACCTCGGTGAGTCGGGCCTTGTAAACAAACAGTGTGCTCAGTGTGCAATGCGAATATCCCGCAAGAGGATAAACATACCCTCTGTGCACGGTGCTTGGGTGTCCAACATGCCACCTTGGCCCTCGAGAGGGGCGTGGCCTGCAGCATCTGTGCGGCTTTTCAGCCCCGGGTGAAGGAAGCTAGGTTGGAGAGGGTCACGAAGGCAAGTTTCCGTCCTCAGTGGCTGGACCGTCAGTGGCTCTTGGAGGCAGGCGAAGGAGATTATGGACCTCAAAGCCCAGATGGCTCAGGTCCTGGGCTCTTGGCCAGGCGGGCACCACCTTTGACCACAGTCCCAACTCTGTTGCAGCCTCTTTGTGCTCTGACATGCAGGTAAGCGAACCCCTGCTGAGGATGAACCTAGCTTCAAGGTAGCAGTTTTGGCAGTTATGGGATGCGCTGCAGCCTTCCTGCAGGTCCCCTGGATGCCAGCGGCAGAACCACGCATGGTCCGTTATCCGGACGTGGGTGATGGCTCCTCGCCCTTAAAATTTCCCGGCCTTCCCAGATTTCATGAAGGAGGTGCAAGTTGACGGAATCGCATCAATGCAAGTTGACGGAATCGCATCTCAAGCGGTTATGCAGCAGGCGCGGGCAACAACTCGCTTATATGGGCGCCCCGCTCCTGAGGAGGTGGCCATGGACTACGTCTCCTGTCCAGCATGCTGCTGCAGATCTCCGGTCTCCAAGGGCAAGCTCTTGGCCGGAGCCTGGCTAGCTTGATTATGGCTCGTAGACAGCTGTGGCTGTCACAAGCCACAGTTCCTGATGTGGGTAAGGCCGCGTTGCTAGACGTGCCTATATCCCCAGGATATACGTTTGGGCCAGCCGTGGATGAAACCTTACAGATGAGACCTTACAGAGATCCCACCAGGAATGTGAGGCGTCCCAGCAGGTGGCCGCATTGCTCCCACCCCGTGCTTCCGCGTGGGGCAGGTCGAACCGCTGGCAAGCTCCTCAGAGGCGGACTGTCACCAGGACAGTTCCAGACCCCACAGCTCCACTGGGTGACCTAAGGTATCGCCTACAGGGCACAGCAGCAGCAAACAACCGGGCCCACCCGGCAGGCAGATTTAGCATCAGAGGGGGTCATAATATCATTCTGTGTATTAAAGTAACAGAATTGAAATATACAAAGGGGGATCTTAAACCATTCTTTGTGTTTTCTGGTCACAAACTCCCCCACTGACAAAGAATGCTTTTAAAAAGAGTCATAAACTAACTGCTGAACAAATGGCTTATCTTCACGATCGCTGAATGACTCTTTCCGTGCCGCAACCCAGACAGTTCTAGGTGCTTTGACAAGTAAGACAGGAACCAGTCCATCTCATAAATCCAGCTGACAGGGGGCGGAATAGCGGACCAATGGAGAACAAGGGGTTGCATCCGAACGAGAACAACCAGTGAGAAACACTCCATATGGACTCAGGCACCGCCCAAAATAACCAAACTATCCAATCACAGGGGTAAAGAGAACATTACAAAAGTATGAGCTCAACACTCAAACAGCACTCCTGACACAAAATCCAAGGTTCTGATACATAAACCAGTCTTTGAACTGTGACAATCTGGAGATCCAGCCTGCAACCAGCTGGGACAGAGAATCCGTTTTCGGACACTCTAATACGAGATAACTATTCTAGTGTTTGCCTTGGTGTGGGAGTCCGCTGTGTAAAACGTCTAAAATCATAAAAGTACTTGTAATCAAATCTCTAACTTAGCCCTGATTGAGCACCAGAGAAAGAGTTGGATGAACATTTGAAGTCGACATAAATTGAAATATACATAACCGGACGAAGAGTGCACGTATTGGTAGAGGAATTGCTGTTTCAGTGGAATACCTAGATAGTTAATGACTCTAGACCTGTCCTTGCCAGCAGGAGAGCCTTCGAGCGCCTGTGTTGTTGAAGACACGGATCAGCTGGATGAGGCAGCGCACGTCCGTTAAGTATTCAATGAGTAGTGTTTTAATCCTCTTATGAACTCGAGAATAAGCAGACCTTAAAGTAAAATTAATGTTTTGTTTTAAGTTGAATGTAAGAAAAGTATTATTGCTTTCAATTCATGCTTTGAGTTAATGAACACTATAGTATTTGTTTGTGTGTGATTTATACAAATTGATGTGAGTTTCACAAGGCAATTATCATTCTGCGTTTAAGGCTAGAATCCAAATTTAGCTGTCTTGATAATAGATCATTCTCCATAGGTTGTCTGGACGCAAAGAGCGTCTTTATCTCGCAAGAATGAGAATTGCCTTCTGAACCAAAATTATATATATATATGAGACTGATTTAATGATACTTTGATTATCAAATATTAATGAAAGTAAATATTTGTGTTACTAACGATACCCCTGTTAAGACTAACCTTCATCTTAAATATCTGTCAGGGAATCTCCCATAGATTGCATTGGATCGCTGATCAACCAGCGGGAGTGGGGTGTTGTTGTTTAAACATTCTTTTCTGTACTGGTTAGTTTAGTTAATTCTTCCTTTCTGTATTATTTTAGTTTAGTTGTTGCATCTTTAATTTTTCTTTTATGTAGTTTTATTTATAATAAAACTGTTCCTTTATATTCACTGGAAACATTGTCTAGTCTGATTATTTCGATAAAGGTCGGCTTCTACATGACTTGAATTCAAAACAAGGTATTTTATTATTACAATTTAAACTAGTCCAAATACAAATATACCTTGCACACTACACAGAGGGAACACAGGACATGGCCAGCCCACACACCAGCGTCCCAGGAGGTGTTTCCTGGGCCAGCACCCTAGACAGCCACCCCAAACTGCCCTGCCGCAGCCTCAGCAGCCCGAACAGGGCCCCTGAAGGCTGGCGGCCTCAGACCCCCTTTTCGGCACAACAGCTGCAGTACTGGCGCGCTTGCACCTCGGACTCCTGGGTGCTTGGAGATTTATGTTCACTAATGATTTATTGTTCATGGAGTTATTTTCTTTCCCTGCAAAGGTCTGTAGTGGGTGTGTTTGCCCCTTCTCTTACCCATTGCACATAGAATTATTAACTTAACTTAGTCGATCCTATTAATATGGTTCTAAGATCGCTAATTGCCCTGTTTTAATTAATTGTGTATTAATAAACCGTTTGCCCTGAGTTACTGTTCCTGGTGTCTTTGTGACGTGACTTCACACACTCTCCTCCTTTATACTACAAATATATCAATAGCTACCGGACCCCCCGTCCGGTAGTTACTAAAGGTGGTGGCAGCGGCACGCTATCATAGAATTAATCCAGTTGCCGTGAACAAGAAGGTTCATTACATTATTAATCACATTAGTACAAGCTTGTGTAATTAGAGCTGTGGTTGGTCAGGTGGGCATTAATATTAACATATGCAACGGCGCTCAGCATTTTATTAAATAATAAAACAAAACAAAACAAAAGGTTTAAACAAACAACAAACAAAAAGGCACAAGGGCCAAACAAATAAACAAATAAGGTTTAGCAGTTGTTTTTAAGTTTCGTTTCCTCTCTCCGCTCTCACTCCTAATACACTCTTCCCCAAGGGTACAGAGCTGCAGGTTTATATACAGTGGCCATCTCCCGATTAGCAACAATTAATCAATGAATTAACTCGGGAGATGGTCACCGTCTGCACGCGTTTAGTAAGGATGCGTGACTGTCAGTTAAATAATCAGTAGCTGATCAGTCACGCATCCTCACGAGGTTTCTATAATCTAAAACAATGACAAATACGCGGCGCAAACAATACAATAACAAAATAGTGCACACATACTGTATATATATATATATATATAGGGTTCGGGACACTCCGCCACACATGCCCCCCCTTGTGCGCAGCACACATGGCCTTTTCAGCCACCTCCCCCCTTAATCCCCAAAGTCCCAACTAGCAGTCCCGGCCCAGGAACAGGGGAAGCAAGGTGTCTCCGGGGGCGGCCACGGCGGGATGTCCTCCTCCCACCCAAACAGCTTTAGCGTCCCGGTGGACCGTGCACAGGCCCGGCTCCTCCAGCCAAGAAATTTTGGGACTGGTAGCGACCCCCAAGCGAAGCCCCCCAGCGACCCAGGCGAACAGGACCTCGGCGACCCCAGGTGAAGCAGGACCCTTGGGAGGGCGGCAGCAGCAGCGGACCCTCGGGAGGCGGCAGCAGCAGCGGATCCTGGGAGGTGAACTAAGGGGGGAGCCCCTGGCCATGGGGCGGCAGCAGGAGCTCCACTTCTCCCTCGTGCCCCCTGTAACTGGTGGCTCCCCAGGCTATGCGGGCAGGCAGCCCAGGCGTGTGGGCAGCAGGCAGCCCCAGGCAATGCATGGCAAGCATCCTTGGGCGGTGCGAGGCAGGCATCCTTGGGCGATGCGAGGCAGGCATCCTTGGGCGGTGCGAGGCAGGCATCCTTGGGCGATGCGAGGCAGGAAGGAGCAGTCCTTCCCATGGCGGTGGAAGTGGAACCAGCAGGTATACACCCTTTGCTGGTGGAGGGGGGGAGCTGCAAGTAGTCCTCCCATGGCGGTGGAGACAGAGGCAGCTCCTGCTGCTCTGCTCCTGGTGGTGGGAGACAGATGCAGCTCCTGCTGCTCTGTTTCTAGCGGTGGTGGAGACAGAGGGGCAGCTCCTGTTGCTCTGCTTCTAGCGGTGGAGGTGTTGGAGACAGAGGCAGCTCCTGCTGCTCTGCTCCTGGCGGTGGAGACAGAGGCAGCTCCTGCTGCTCTGTTTCTAGCAGTGGTGGAGACAGAGGCAGCTCCTGCTGCTCTGCTCCTGGCGGTGGAGACAGAGGCAGCTCCTGCTGCTCTGCTCCTGGTGGTGGAGACAGAGGCAGCTCCTGCTGCTCTGTTTCTAGCAGTGGTGGAGACAGAGGCAGCTCCTGTTGCTCTGCTTCTAGCGGTGGAGGTGTTGGAGACAGAGGCAGCTCCTGCTGCTCTGCTCCTGGCGGTGGAGACAGAGGCAGCTCCTGCTGCTCTGCTTCTGGTGGTAGAGACAGAGGCAGCTCCTGCTGCTCTGCTTCTGGTGGTAGAGACAGAGGCAGCTCCTGCTGCTCTGCTTCTGGTGGTAGAGACAGAGGCAGCTCCTGCTGCTCTGCTCCTGGCTGTAGAGACACAGGCAGCTCCTGCTGCTCTGCTCCTGGCGGTGGAGGTGGCGGAGGCAGAGGCAGCTCCTGCTGCTCTGCTCCTGCTGGTGGAAGGGGTGGAGGTGGCGACAGCGTGTAGTCTCCTCCTGTTGCAGGGAACTGGTGCTTCTCCTTCTCCTCCTCTTCCTGGAGAATGGGGCAGTTGACCACAGTGGCCTCACTCCCCACAGACAGTGCACCAGTTCACAGCCTCAAGTGCGCTGAGGTATGCTTCCCAGCTGCCCTTCGGTCGTCCCTCCTCCTCCTCTCCAGGGCGGGGGCAGTTGACGACGGGTGGCCCCTTTCCCTGGGAAGGGCACCAACTTGAGGCCTCAACCAGGCGAAGGTAGCCATCCCAGCGTCCACTCCTGAGCTTCCCTCTCTTGGGCTGTGGACACACCGACTCCCCCCCTCTTGGGCTGTGGGCTGTGGGCACCGACTCCCCCCTCTTGGGCTGTGGACACACCGACTCCCCCTCTTGGGTTGTGGATGCACTAACTCGCCCCTCTTGGGCTGTGGACGTTCGGGCTCCTCCCACTCAGGCATGGGGCGTTCGGGCTGCTCCCACTCAGGCGCTGGAGCCTGCTTCTTCACCTTCTTGGCACCACCACTCCTTCCCTTCTTTGGGACCAGCAGTTCCACCTCCTGCCATGGAGGGGGTTGATCGGGTGCTTTATGCCCAACCTCGTCGACGGCAAAGCACCACTCCTCCCTTTTGAGGCAGGTGAGGCTAGTTTCCTGATCCCCCTGCGGCGATGGTACGGCCTTCAGGCGGATCCACTCCTCTGCAGTCTCCACCTCACCTCGATTGAAGGCCTGCACAAAGAGGGGGTCTTCGTATGGGCACACATCAGGGAGGTGCCCATACTCCAGGCAGGCGAGGCACCATGTAGCCCCTCCTTCCTTCAACTCCCTCTGATGCTCATGCCACCTCTTCATGTAGTCATCCGCTTTATCAATTTTTTTTCCTCCAAACACAAAAACACTATTCGAAAAAAACGCCCTTTGCTGTTACTGGCCCGGCTCCTGGAGGCGTTGTTTGTCCCACGCAGGACACCATATGTGGCCAAGCTGTTGCTGCGATGATGTCACGGACCAGGAAGGAACGACACATAAACATGAATGGGCGGTTGAAGCTGAACGCAACGGTGCTCAGCGTTTTATTAAATAATAAAACAAAACAAAAGGTTTAAACAACAAACAAACAAAAAGGCACAAGGGCCAAACAAATAAACAAATAAGGTTTAGCAATTGTTTTTAAGTTTTGTTT
>JAHFZB010000648.1:0-33640 GCA_036884735.1 Huso huso
ATCTGTCCAGTTACATTTATAATACACTTCCATGTATTAATATCATATTCAGGGAATATTCACCACAAACAGCAGTTTCTTCCCCATTTTCAATGTCTCCCTTGGGTTTGTTCAGTTCCACTGCAGATCTTTATCTCAGGAATCATTGACAGTTTAAACAATGACAAACCTTTTACATACAAAGGTAATGGAAACATAATAATGTGCCCTTTATATACACAGATACTGGAAAACATACATGAACTCAAACTCAATTTCAATGACATCCTTTATAAAAAACTAAGCCTGCCTTTGGCTGTACTGTATTGTCAATTTAATGATAGCATACTGATACCAAATACAAGCAAACAAACCATATTTTGCCCAAAGGAATAAACAGCTAATGGTGATTCCACAAAAGCACCAGCTCTGTTACTGTCAAACAGTCTGAGGCAACTTCATTCTGCAGATTGTTTAGATCAATTATTCATAAACTGTATAAACTATGAATGTAGTAATGATGGTAATGTTGTAGCATGTAGGTTTTGCAGATTTGAGTAAATGCACATTCTGTGAATTGTTTGCTTGCAAACGTATGTTTTACAGTATATTTATACAGCTCTACTAAAATGATAGGGCTCCAGTATACAACACGCTTGGAGGTTCTCGGTACTTAAAGGGTACAGAAGGACCTTTTATTTTATTGTGTTACATGCGAGCCTGAGGATGATGGGAAAGTTCTGAGAGGTCCATGCGGGTACATGGGAAACCATTTTGAGACAGTGAATGCACTTTAAAAGTTTAAAAAGTGGTCAAAATGTAAAAAATAAATTAAAACAGTACACACACCTTATATAAACAGTTGTAGCAACACATGAGAGCATGCGACACAATCAAATAAAAAGGTCCTCATGTGCGCTTTAAACACTCAGCAAAGCAGTGAAAAGTTTGCACAACATCAAATAAAAAAGGATGCAGTGTTTAAAAGTGTTTTTCCACAGTCAAATGGGTTTAAAAGGCACTGTATATCAACAAAGCACTCACTAGGCATCTCCAGCCCGCCCGCTCCTGTCGCCCCACTCGGCCATTGAATGGTTTTTCTGCTTTTTCCGAAGAAAAAAATGACTAGAAACCCGTTTTTGCGTTTTATAATGATGTCGGACAGGGTCCGACAATGGACCTGATAGGAATAATTGCAATGTCGGACCAGGTCCGACAATGGACCGCAAAGGGTTAATTTCCAATGCAGTTCATTCTGAAAGAATGAGTCTGTCTCCTTCAGTTTGACACGCTCCCTTTCTCAGTGTCTCTGGATTCAGGCTGGCTCTCACTCCTGGGGACCCCCTTCATTTACTGCAGGGTGAGAGAGAGACAAGGAATCAGACAGCTCTCCACACACTCAAACAAGCAGGGTGGAGAGGTGAGGGACTGGGAGGGAGGGAGGCTGGCTCCAGTGTGAATTCGCTGGTGTCTTTTTAGGTTTCCTAACTGACTGAAGCTCTCCCCACATTTAACACAGTGATACGGCTTCTCTCCAGTGTGAATGCGCTGGTGTCTATTTAGGCTTCCTGACTCAGTGAAGCTCTCCCCACATTCAGTACATTGATATGGCTTCTCTCCAGTGTGAATTCGCTGGTGTCTTTTTAGGTTTCCTAACTGACTGAAGCTCTCCCCACATTTAACACAGTGATATGGCTTCTCTCCAGTGTGAATTCTCCGGTGTTTTTTTAGTTTACCTTTGTCAGGGAAGCTTTTCTCACATTCAAAACAGTGATATGGCTTCTCTCCAGTGTGAAATCGATGGTGTCTTTTTAGGCCTCCTGACGCACTGAAGCTCTTCCCACATTCAGTACAGTGATACGGCTTCTCTCCAGTGTGAATTCGCTGGTGTTTTTTTAGTTTTCGTTTGTCAGTGAAGCTTTTCCCACATTCAGTACATTGATATGGCTTCTCTCCAGTGTGAATTCGCTGGTGTGTTTTTAGGTTTCCTGGCCAGCTGAAACTCTTCCCACATTCATTACATTGATGTGATATCTTTGGCCGGGATATTTTTTCTGTATCCTTTAATTAAACAATGTGGACAGGCCAGTTCAGTCTCTTCTCTTCAATGAGGACAGGCTGCAGTTCAGTCTCTTCCTCTTTAATGTGGACAGGCTCCAGTTCAGTCTCTTCTTTAATGTGGACAGGCTCCAGTTCAGTCTCTTCCTCTTTAATGTGGACAGGCTCCAGTTCAGTCTCTTCCTCTTTCATGTGGACAGGCTCCAGTTGGACAGGCTCAGTTCTTCCTCTTTCATGTGGACAGGCTCCAGTTCAGTCTCTTCTTTAATGTGGACAGGCTCCAGTTCAGTCTCTTCTTTAATGTGGACAGGCTCCAGTTCAGTCTCTTCTTTTCATGTGGACAGGATCCAGTTCAGTTCAGTCTCTTCTTTCATGTGGACAGGCTCCAGTTCAGTCTCTTCTTTTAATGTGGACAGGCTCCAGTTCAGTCTCTTCTTTAATGTGGACAGGCTCCAGTTCAGTCTCTTCTTTAATGTGGACAGGCTCCAGTTCAGTCTCTTCTTTCATGTGGACAGGCTCCAGTTCAGTCTCTTCTTTCATGTGGACAGGATCCAGTTCAGTCTCTTCTTTAATGTGGACAGACTCCAGTTCAGTCTCTTCCTCTTTAATGTTGACAGGTTCCAGTTCAGGCATCTCCTGTTTAATGCAGATAGGTACCAATTCCAGAACCTCCTCCTGTTTAATGTAAACAGACTCCATCGTTGTTCCTTGGTTTTCATCAGGATAAGGCAGTCCTGAAAGCAGAAAATGAAATGAAGTATTACGATCTGTTCTCTATCGGTGTGTTTACACTTACAACTCGGGCCTGGACTGGCTTAGGCTCTATCAGATTAAGAGTCCTATCATTTGAGCCCATGTTTACACTTGAGCACAGACCTAGGCTGCCTTTGGCCTCATACACGCGTGCATAGCCCCTGAACTGCAGTGCGTGCCCGATGACATCATATCAACCACCCCGTGTGTGAAAACATTTCCCGGAAGTGTTTAAATCAACAGCAAGCCTGTCATTTGAGTCACTTGTGTGTTTCTACTCCAAGGTGGTCATTCCGTGCCAATTAAGATTTCATTCTGTCATCAGAAATGGAGTGGAGCATTGAGAACATGCAAATCAGATGTTTCAAGAAACAGGTGTTATTGTCTTCATTTACACATCTGTCTGACAACTCGTCTCACATGGAAATGTAAACAGTAACTCCCATGTATTTTCTTACCCATGACAAGTATTCCAAGGACACAGAGAAAGCAGGCAGGTGGCAGAGCGTTCAGCTTCAGAGCCCCACAGGTGTGGAATGATCTGCCTCGATTTGGAAGGGAGGCTCCATCTCTTGCTGCTTTTAACCCTTCCGCTCCGGTGAACATTCTACCTGTTTGAGGTCTGACTGACAGAACGTGACTTTCAGCTTGTGTATCAGGATCATTTTACACCAAATTGTTTGATGGGTGCGTAATGTGAAGAAGTTCAACATCAGATACATCTGTCAACTCATCAACACTTTCTGTAATAAAAATTAAAGTTTTCTTTTGGGTCAGTGTGACAGAAACACAGTGATTCTTGAGGTAAATCTCCTCCTGACCTGTCAGTGCGATAAGTAGCGAGAACAGAGTTGTACCTTGACGGGCTGGCCCGACAGTTCTTTCCCAGGGTTCAAGGAAGTCGGCCAGCTAGAAAAGGGGTGGAACTCCGTTAATGAACCTCATTGACCTGAAGGGAAAAGACGTGGCAGTCGCAGATTGGAGGGGTGGCTGCATTCGTACCAAGGGGTCACGCAGACGGCATGAATGGGGACGGAGAATCGCAATCTGTTCCTTCGCTTTGGTTACGAGAAAATAACCTGGAAGGACCTGTGCAGTATCGTGATAACTTATCGTGAGGGTTTTGTTTTGCCTATAATTGTTGGTTGTTGTATTAATAGATGGCTAACACATTCCAGAGCTGTTGCCAAGGGCCAGCACAAAACCTGGAACAGCACGGCACTATTGTCACTGATAAATCTGTACAACCCACCACGAGCACTACAGCACGCATCCAGGACTGGTGACCGTGTATTTATATTGTAGGAGGGATACGTGTGTGTTTTATTTGAGACTGCAAACCAGTTATTTACCCCATGCTCTACACATTGCTGTGTATTGCCAGGGATCATTATTTGGTCACCAGACCTGGATTGTTAAAAATAAATTATTTTCAACTGGATTACAAATCTCTGTCTGATAATTACACACCACATCACTGCTGCACCTGTACACTGCAAACCACTTTGCCACAGTCGGTAAGCATTCTTGGTACTGTGAAGCAATTTAGTCTGCTCTCCAGTAATGCTGCACTTTAAAATCATGGTATATACCAGTCATCTAAACCGAAACCTAAGATACTGAAATGCTGCACCTCATAATAAAAGGTATTTCTCTTGGGCTGGGGCTTCAGTGAAATGCATTTTGATTGGACGGTCATCTGTGATGTTTATCCTATGAATATTTCACGACAGTTAATATTTTGTTTTCTGGTAAGCTTTTACTTGTGATCGCCGAATCTCCAGACAGAGAAAAAAATAAACAAACTCATCTAGCTTTCTGTCTAACTACTTTTGTTTTGAAAGTATATAAAACTATCCCTGATTGGTTGTTGGAGCCTTTGGAGATGTCAGTCATTTGGTAAGCAACCAATAGTTGTTTAAAACTCCTTAAAATGGGCATCTACCGTCACCATGACATCATCGTTCACATATGAATGATTTATAGCTGCTGTTTTTTGGGACCTGTTAGGAGTGAACAGTCAGATAGTTTTCCAGATGGTTTCATGTGGGTACATCCGGCATTAATTTTTGAAAATCCAGTATTGCACCGAATATAGCCTCAAGAGTCTCCTTTTCTTTATTCTGGGCTGGGAACCCTCCATAGACAATCTACCCAGCAGACAGATTGACAGCATTTTCCAGTTTAGCATTTCTATTATTAATTCTAATTATTGGTAGCCTAAAACTTAGTTCCAATCTTCACATAATATAATGATTTACATGCAAATAAACATTTTCCCATCCAACTAACAGTATGATTTTTCAAGCAGGTAGGTCATTTATTTACAAGTTCCCCAACAATCAAATTATTATATAATGATGTAACTGCTGTCAGCTGTTTTTGTACATGTCAAACTACTGAAACATATAGAAATATCATTAAAATAGCACTTTCACCCTTTGCAGGAAATGAAATCACTGAGCAAATTTTCAGAAACTTGCTCATATCACTAAACATGCCTATATGAGACATTATTCTTGAAATGCTTCTTTGTAATGGCTTATCCCACAAGGTTGAGATTAAATGTTGGGGCCATTTACAAAGATGCATATTAAATACAGAACAGTAAACATTGCAATACAACCGCCTATTATAATCCTGCTGAGTGCTTGAAACACAGATGGAAGTCATTCTACACATAATACATTATTATTATTATTATTATTATTATTATTATTATTATTATTATTCTAAGCTCTCTTCATAAATCAGTGACCATCTGGGACTGATGCTAAACGAAAGCCAGAGAGTGTTTCATTTTACAACGCAACGAATACGGTGTGGATGTACTTGATCAAATGGCACGGCAGTATCCTGTCAAAGGTGCTTCTCACAGGTGGCCTGTGGCTGTTTTTTTTATAATGTTTTGGACCTGGCTTTTGTTTTGTACAAGGAGTGCACCGGGAACACAATCTCCCGGAGGAACTTCATTCTGCAGCTAGCCCTGGAGCTGCAGCAGAAACATTTTGATCAGAGAAGTGCAATCCGGCTTGCAAACGCCCCTCAACCTTCAGCCAGTGCTGCAGCCACTGGCACACAGAAGAAAAGACAAGGCCAGGCTGCTAAATGCAACAGAAACAAAACATTGGAAGCCTGCGCCCGTTGTGAACAGGCAGTCTGTGGTACATGCACTGGTAAAGTTGAAAAGTGTGTTTTCTGTGTGGATTGTACTAATTAGACAGCTGTAATAGATGTGCCTTTGAACTCTGTTTCCCTCAAAGCGCATTCATGTCGCTTGTTATATTATATTTTTGTTTTTAGAACTAGTTATTTATTTTTTATAATTTTGTATGTGCATACAACTTTCTACACCTGTTTACACAGTAGTTTATTGTGTAATGTTTATTATAGTTTTTCATATTTATGTATATGTGCTATACAGTGTTTTTGCTGTGCAAATGTTATATATGGTGTTGACAAATAAAAATATGAAGTTGTATCTGATTGTTTTTCATTTTCATATCGAAGCTGTTTTAATGAACCACTAAAATAGGTTGTAACTAGTCAGAAATTTAGCCGGTTCTAGTGTTAATTTGAAAATGCAAAAAACTCAACTTATGTAGGAGTTTTAAAGCTAAAACTCTGACTTGTTTCACTTCACTTTGTTAATTCATTGCCACATCTGTTTATAGATATTTTCTGCATTCAAGACTGAAATGATTGCAGATGTGTTACTTTTAATAGGAGACTGTGAGCAAGATGGCTTGCAGTGCATGACATCAGACCAGAAACACAAAACCAAAACAAACAGGTACTGGCGGGGCAACACTGAAACGCTGCGGCGTTCAGTTCATTTATTAAACAATAGGAAATAAAAGACTTAAACACAAAACAAAAGGAACCAAACACGTATCGTGCTGGTTTTGAGCCAGAATGTATAGAAATTGTTTACTTTGAATTCTCTTACCTCCTAACTCCTCACTCGTTCTACACCACTCCAAACAAGGAAAGCTGGAGGCTTTTATATTCTGGCCGAGGGGTTAACTAGCTGTTAATTATCTTATTACCCCTCGGCCACAGTCTGCACGAGTTTAGTAAGGATGCGTGACTGTCAGCTAGTTTAATAATCAGTAGCTGATCAGTCACGCATCCCTACGAGGTTTTAAAATCAAATAATGGCGGCTGCTTTTCGTCCGCACCGCAAACAATAATAATACAAATAATAATATAAACAAAGAGCCGGAACACTCGTCTCTTTTCTTTTCTTTAACCCTACAACAAAAATAATATAAACAAAGGGCCGGAACACTCGTCTCTTTTCTTTTCTCCCCTTTACAACAAAAATAATATAAACAAAGGGCCGGAACACTCGTCTCTTTTCTTTTCTCCCTCTACAACAAAAAAATAATATAAACAAAGGGCGGAACACTGTCTCTTTTCTTTTCTCCCTTTACAACAAAAATAATATAAACAAAGGGTCGGAGCACTCGTCTCTTTTCTTTAACTCTACAACAAAAATAATATAAACAAAGGGCCGGAACACTCGTCTCTTTTCTTTAACTCTACAACAAAAATAATATAAACAAAGGGCGGAACACAGTCTCTTTCTTTTCTCCTCTACAACAAAAATAATATAAACAAAGGGCGGAACACTCGTCTCTTTCTTTTCTCCCTCTACAACAAAAAATAATATAAACAAAAGGGCCGGAACACTTTCGTCTCTTTTCTTTTCTCCCTTTACAACAAAATAATATAAACAAAGGGCGGAACACTCGTCTCTTTTCTTTTCTTTAACTCTACAACAAAAATAATATAAACAAAGGGCCGGAACACTCGTCTCTTTTCTTTTCTTTAACTCTACAACAAAAATAATATAAACAAAGGGCCGGAACACTCGTCTCTTTTCTTTTCTTTAACTCTACAACAAAAATAATATAAACAAAGGGCCGGAACACTCGTCTCTTTTCTTTTCTTTAACTCTACAACAAAATAATATAAACAAAGGGTCGGAGCACTCGTCTCTTTTCTTTAACTCTACAACAAAAATAATATAAACAAAGGGCCGGAACACTCGTCTCTTTTCTTTTCTCCTCTACAACAAAAATAATATAAACAAAGGGCCGGAACACTCGTCTCTTTTCTTTTCTTTCCCTCTACAACAAAAATAATATAAACAAAGGGCCGGAACACTCGTCTCTTTTCTTTTCTCCCCTTTACAACAAAAATAATATAAACAAAGGGCCGGAACACTCGTCTCTTTTCTTTCCCTCTACAACAAAATAATATAAACAAAGGGCCGGAACACTCGTCTCTTTTCTTTTCTCCCCTTTACAACAAAAATAATATAAACAAAGGGCCGGAACACTCGTCTCTTTTCTTTCCCTCTACAACAAAAATTACTTTATTTGCAGCAGACGTTTTATGACAAAAAATTCAGTGTACAAAATAATTTATTGACAGTCATGAAGTGCTGCAGTATTTCGAGATTTACTTGTCCGATACCAATAACAAGCTATTGTAAACTACTAGAACACTAAGGCCAAATTGAAACTGTTTTACAATTACGAATGTTAAAATGAACAGGTATTGTTTACGTGTTGCATTTACTTCAGAAAATGAATACAAAGAATAACGAAGTATTATACTGTGTGCTGGACAGCAATTTATACATTTGTTTTCTAACAGTCACACAAAAATAACACTTTGCATTTGTACAAGTGAAAACAATGCTGCAGAAAAAAACATCTATAATGTGACACGAACTTGTATAGCCACTTGCTGTCTAGCATTGCGTATCATAACCGCTACCTGTACTGTACAGTAGAGAAGAAACATAGTCTAGACAACGTGAACTACATCAGCGGCCGTTCCATTCTTATTGTAAGCATACACTGTTTCAAAATACAGCACAGCTTAAACTGTTCACTTCATCAAAAACAAAAAGATCTCATGAAAATAACCGCTTACAAAATTCAGACAAACTTGAATTAGTTACTGAACAAGACAGCACAGTAATCAATTACAGCTTCAAAAAGCCACAGAACACACCCGCAACCAATGAGATTGAACAAGACACACAATTACAAATAATTATAATAATTATTATTATTTTAAACCATCAATGTTATTTAGGATTCAATCTTTTTTTTAAGCATCAGAATAATATTCTACTCGCAGTCCATCGTTGGATTTAATGCAGCATCAAGTCTGTTCTGCTGCACACAACTCGCTATCCTATTGATGTCTTCAGATATTAAAAATCCAAACACCGCTCTTTAGAGACTTATTTACTGCAGGATGATCTCACGTTACACAGCACTGGGAAAATGAGTGTCTCAGTGTTCTTGCATCATTAGTAAGCATGCCTGAGCAAACATTAAATTCTGTGCTGGATGAAATTCAATCATGTATATGGGTGTACATTATCGGTTAAAATAACACACACTGCAGATAGGCGATTGTGTGTGTGTTTATTCCTCTCATCGGTGCCATGCAGACAGGCTCCCCGATTATCAGAGCTCCCCTATTATTAAATAAAAACATTTAAACTGGAACAGAAATACTAGAAATAAAAGCTTCTTGAAGTAAACCGTCCTGAATGGTTATAATACTCGATGCAAAGTGAAATGCAAGTGCTTTGAATGAAGTGACTGAACTAACACGATGAGACTGCAGTTTAAAGATCTCGTGTATTTTGTTGATCTTACAGTAAATCAATGAACCCCCTCCCGTGTTTCAGCACATTGCCACCAACTGTCATTTTAATATTTTACTATGGAGGGGCGTTAACATGAACACAAAAATGTAAGACCAGCAGATGACAGAAAACACTTTAATCCCCATTAAGAAGAGCGACATGATTGTTTGGTCTTGAGATCTGTTTATATGGTCTCATGACAATGTGCTCTGATGCCCTTCAGTGATTTCAATTAATATTTAGCTTGTGCATGATAAGACATGGGATTACTCTGCAATCTCATCAAGCTTACTACCAGTCACGTCCAGAACTGTCACGTCCATGACGCTAATCTGGGCTCTTACTATTAAGAAAGGGTCAACATGTTTATTCCAAAACGTACATTTTAAAAAATTAGCTTTGCAGAGAAAGTTTGAACAAAATTTATAATGTAGTATCCAACTTTTATAGAAACTTTACCAAGAAATTGTTATGGATGTGACATTTGGTTTAATTTAAACACCATTATTTTGAAATCACTAAAATATTTTCCTTCATCCCATCTCCCCTCTGGTAAATGTAATATTAGTAGCGGGGCAGCAGTGTGGCATCCAGTAGTGGTCAGGGCTCTGGACTCAGTGTGGAGTACCTCCGACCCTCAGGCTCTGGACTCAGTGTGGACCTCTGCGGTCAGGGCTCTGGACTCAGTGTGGAGTTCTCCGGTCAGGGCTCTGGACTCAGTGTGGAGTACCGGTCAGGGCTCTGGACTCTCATTTGGAGTCAGACTCGGTCAGGGCTCTGGACTCAGTGTGGAGTAAATGTCAGGGCTCTGGACTCAGTGTGGACTGCGGTCAGGGCTCTGGACTCAGTGTTTAAAGTAGCGGTCAGGGCTCTGGACTCAGTGTGGATCCTGCGGTCAGGGCTCTGGACTCAGTGTGGAGAACACTGTCAGGCTCTGGACTCAGTGTCTTAGTAGCTTGGTCAGGGCTCTGGACTCAGTGTGGAGTAGCGGTCAGGGCTCTGGACTCAGTGTATTAGTAGCCATCAGGGCTCTGGACTCAGTGTGGATAGCGGTCAGGGCTCTGGAACTGGACTCAGTGTGGAGTAGCTGAATGGGTCAGGGCTCTGGACTCAGTGTGCAGTTTAAGCGGTCAGGGCTCTGGACTCAGTGTGGAGAAGCGGTCAGGGCTCTGGACTCAGTGTGGAGTAGCGGTCTATGGAGGGGGCTCTGGACTCAGTGTGGACCAGCAGATCAGGGCTCTGGACCCCAGTGTGGAGTAGTGGTCTTGGGGCTCTGGACTCAGTGTGGAGTAGTGGTCAGGGCTCTGGACTCAGTGTGGAGTAGTGGTCAGGGCTCTGGACTCCAGTGTGGGAGTGGCCCAGGGCTCTGGACTCAGTGTGGAGTAGTGGTCAGGGCTCTGGACTCAACATACATTTAAAAAAGTGGTCAGGGCTCTGGACAAAGTGTATAATGTAGTGGTCAGGGGGCTCTGGACTCTTTTACCAAGAAAATGTGGTCAGGGCATTTGGACTCAGTAAACACCATTAGTGGTCAGGGCTCTGGACTCATCCCAAGAAAAAGTAGTGGTCAGGCTCTGGACTCAGTGTGGAGTAGTGGTTAGGGCTCTGGACTCTTGACCGGAGGGTCGTGGGTTCAATCCCAGGTGGGGGACACTGCTGCTGTATCCTTGAGCAAGGTACTTTACCTAGACTGCTCCAGTAAAAACCCAACTGTATAAATGGGCAATTGTATATAAAAATAATGTGATATCTTGTAACAATTGTAAGTCACCCTGGATAAGGGCGTCTGCTAAGAAATAAATAATAATAATTGTTTGGTATTACATACCCAGTGTCAAAATGTGACATTTTTACAAATGTGAGACTAAAACATTTATCTACCATTGATAGCTACAGTGTATGGAAGCTGGACTTGTGAAAATGTTGCTTTTTTAACAGTAATTTTAAATGCCTGTAAAGTAAAGGCACAAAGAGAACAATAATAATACAGCCTGCATTGAAAGACACCCTTTAGTACAAATACAGGGAGAGATGCTTTTCATAAATACAACTTTTTTTTTTCATGGCCATAGCACTTTCATTGTCCTTATAATGTTTTTACTTATTAAAAACAAGGCTAATTGTTTAGAATGTTACTACAATTACTGATCTGAGGACACCTGTGTGCAGAACAATAACTTGCATAGTATTGATTTGAGGCACCTCTGTGTGCAGAGCAATAACTTGCATAGTATTGATTTGAGGCACCTCTGTGTGTACAGCAATAACTTGCACAGTATTGATTTGAGGCACCTCTGTGTGCAGAGCAATAACTTGCATAGTATTGATTTGAGGCACCTCTGTGTGTACAGCAATAACTTGCATAGTATTGATTTGAGGCACCTCTGTGTGCAGAGCAATAACTTGCATAGTATTGATTTGAGGCACCTCTGTGTGCAGAGCAATAACTTGCATAGTATTGATTTGAGGCACCTCTGTGTGTGCAGAGCAATAACACATAGTATTGATTTGAGGCACCTCTGTGTGCAGAGCAATAACTTGCATAGTATTGATTTGAGACACCTCTGTGTACAGCAATAACTTGCATAGTATTGATTTGGGGCACCTCTGTGTGCAGAGCAATAACACATAGTATTGATTTGAGGCATCTCTGTGTGTGTACAGCAATAACTTGCATAGTATTGATTTGAGGCACCTCTGTGTGCAGAGCAATAACTTGCATAGTATTGATTTGAGACACCTCTGTGTGTGCAGCAATAACTTGCATAGTATTGATTTGAGGCACCTCTGTGTGCAGAGCAATAACTTGCATAGTACTGATTTGAGGACACCTCTGTGTGCACAGCAATAACTTGCATAGTATGATTGGAGGCACCTCTGTGTGCAGAGCAATAACTTGCATAGTATTGATTTGAGGCACCTCTGTGTGCAGAGCAATAACTTGCATAGTATTGATTTGAGGCACCTCTGTGTGCAGAGCAATAACTTGCATAGTATTGATTTGAGGCACCTCTGTGTGTAGAGCAATAACTTGCATAGTATTGATTTGAGGCACCTCTGTGTGCAGAGCAATAACTTGCATAGTATTGATTTGAGGCACCTCTGTGTGCAGAGCAATAACTTTGTATAGTATTGATTTGAGGCACCTCTGTGTGCAGAGCAATAACTTGCATAGTATTGATTTGAGGCACCTCTGTGTGCAGAGCAATAACTTGCATAGTATTGATTTGAGGCACCTCTGTGTGCAGAGCAATAACTTGCATAGTATTGATCTGAGGACACCTCTGTGTGCAGAGCAATAACTTGCATAGTATGATTGGAGGCACCTCTGTGTGCAGAGCAATAACTTGCATAGTATTGATCTGAGGACACCTCTGTGTGCAGAGCAATAACTTGCATAGTATGATTGGAGGCACCTCTGTGTGTAGAGCAATAACTTGCATAGTATTGATTTGAGGACACCTCTGTGTGCAGAGCAATAACTTGCATAGTATTGATTTGAGACACCTCTGTGTGTACAGCAATAACTTGCATAGTATTGATTTGAGGCACCTCTGTGTGCAGAGCAATAACTTCCATAGTATTGATCTGAGGCATCTCTGTGTGCAGAGCAATAACTTGCATAGTATTGATTTGAGGACACCTCTGTGTGCAGAGCAATAACTTCCATAGTATTGATCTGAGGCACCTCTGTGCAGAGCAATAACTTGCATAGTATTGATTTGAGGACACCTCTGTGTGCAGAGCAATAACTTCCATAGTATTGATCTGAGGCACCTCTGTGTGCAGAGCAATAACTTGCATAGTATTGATTTGAGGACACCTCTGTGTGCAGAGCAATAACTTCCATAGTATTGATTTGAGGCACCTCTGTGTGCAGAGCAATAACGTGCATAGTATTGATTTGAGGCACCTCTGTGTGTGCAGCAATAACTTGCATAGTATTGATTTGAGGCACCTCTGTATGCAGAGCAATAACTTGCATAGTATTGATTTGAGACACCTCTGTGTGCAGAGCAATAACTTGCATAGTATTGATTTGAGGCACCTCTGTGTACAGCAATAACTTGCATAGTATTGATTTGAGGCACCTCTGTGTGTACAGCAATAACTTGCACAGTATTGATTTGAGACACCTCTGTGTGCAGAGCAATAACTTGCATAGTATTGATTTGAGACACCTCTGTGTGCAGAGCAATAACTTGCATAGTATGATTGGAGGCACCTCTGTGTGCAGAGCAATAACTTGCATAGTATTGATTTGAGGCACCTCTGTGTGCAGAGCAATAAAATGTATAGTATGATTGAGCCACCTCTGTGTGCAGAGCAATAACTTGCATAGTATTGATTTGAGGACACCTGTGTGTGCAACAATAACTTGCATAGTATTGATTTGAGGACACCTCTGTGTGCAGAGCAATAATAATAGTATTGATTTGAGACACCTCTGTGTGCAGAGCAATAACTTCCCCATAGTATTGATTTGAGGACACCTCTGTGTGCAGAGCAATAACTTGCATAGTATTGATTTGAGGCACCTCTGTGTGCAGAGCAATAACTTGCATAGTATTGATTTGAGGACACCTCTGTGTGCAGAGCAATAACTTGCAAAGTATTGATTTGAGGCACCTCTGTGTAGAGCAATAACTTGCATAGTATTGATTTGAGACACCTCTGTGTGCAGAGCAATAACTTACCATAGTATTGATTTGAGGCACCTCTGTGTGCAGAGCAATATAACATAGTATTGATTTGAACACACCTCTATGTGCAGACAATAACCTCCATAGTATTGATTTGAGGGACCTCTGTGTGCAGAGCAATAACACATAGTATTGATTTGAGGCCACCTCTCAAAGTACAGCAATAACTTGCATAGTATTGATTTGATAAACACCTCTGTGTGTCCATGCAATACTCTGCATAGTATTGATTTGAGGCACCTCTGTGTGCAGAGCAATAACTTGCATAGTATTGATTTGAGACACCTCTGTGTGCAAAGCAATAACTTAACATAGTATTGATTTGAGGCACCTCTGTGTGTACAGCAATAACTTGCATAGTATTGATTTGAGGCACCTCTGTGTGTTGAGCAATAACTTGCATAGTACTGTTCATAAGAAACTTTCGCCTCCAAATGAGTCATGGAAAAAGATCTACTGAAAAAAAAGCAAGTGATCAGCCCTTCTTAATCTGTGTAAATAACAGATTAATTGTACTGTACAACGCATTCTTGTGCTAAACTCTTAGCCTTTCAAATAACAATTTCTTTCTGTAATATTAAGCAACAATGTCACAATAAATAAACAAAGCATTACCTCACAATTACAATCCTGCCAAGGAACACAGTGACTGTTCTGACACACTCAGTTACAATTAGACAATATAGACCCACTATGAAGTTTGATTGAAATTGAATGAATAGAGAGAGACGCTTACTTCAGGTATTGTCAGTGGGTGTCAGCACGGCTCTAGTGCTCCTAGTCACTTCACTGACCGTCTCCTCAGTGAATGTGTCCTTTCTTCTCTTAGATCTGAAAATGTGTTTGTTTAGTTCAAGGAGAACAAAGATTTTTTTTTTACATCTATTATTTGCTTCAGTTCACTAAAACAGATGTATTCTGTACTATGAGACCATTGTTACAAGAATACAGATTAAGATACTGTGAAAGGAGTCGTTCAAGCAGAGGGGACAATTTCTGCTCCCCAGGTGATCAAGGAAGTGCAACTATCTGAAAGACAAGGCTTGTAAACCCGTAATTGTAACCTCGTGTAGTACCAGATATCCTCCATCAAAATAAAACGTGTTTCTTTCAGGTAGCAATAAAAAAACACTGTGTACCGCTCCACAACCGGAGTTTGGAACTGAGGTCTCCCTCAGTGTTTTTAAATGATACCAGCTCCAGAATAAAACTAGTCTGAAAGATAAACAAAGGTACACTTCATTGAAAGAATGTTTAAACATGATTTCAAACACATTAAGAAGGACAGAAACCCGGTTTCCATGCGTGTTCAGGTAAGTGTGAAAATGGGATAGTCACTGTATGAACGCGTTTTGGAATGGCAATTTTTCAATCATTTTATAAACACGTACACGCACTCCACTCAGTGAAATAATAATTGTTTGATACTGAAAATATATTTGATCTACCGTTTACAAAAAAAAAAAAAAAAAAAAAAAACTTCCCTGTTGTTAGTCTCTAAGTTCCACGGGAACACTGCAATATTTTGTATTCAGTTAATAATAATCTGTTATGAATAGCATTGGCCTTAGCATTGGAAGATAAAGCTCTGCGTAAACCTGACCAATAAGTTGCCACCAGTTCCATCAAAGTCTACACGGAAAAAACAACATTCCTCTCGCCCAAGGAGAGCAACCACCAAGAAAAGGTGTTTTAAAACATTGTAAGCCTCATCAGGACAACTGGAAGCTGCTGCTCTCCCTGGGAGATGCTGGCAGTTGGTCAACGGCTTTTTTTCCACCTGGATTGCAAAATACTAACCTTCGACCAGACATTGTCTTGTGGTCTGGATCACCTCGTCTTGTTCACCTGGTAGAGTTAAAGTGCCATGGGAGGATGCTGTAGATGAGGCGTCAAAAGAGGAAGAAACAGCGGTGTAGTCAATAAAGCCACTGAAGCGGAATGCGAGGATGGAGAGTCCGGTTTCCCCAGTGGAAGTGGGTAAAACATTTGTGGCACCACTCTACAACCCGGTTTCTCAGACAATATCGGGTTCAGAGTTCATATCAGCATGAAGTTCAACATCTACCTCTCATGTAATCAGGAAATGAAGGTGTAAAAGATGGATTCACCATATAGGCATGTTTTGCTTTCATATTTATAATCAATATATAGCTGCTTTCTCTTGTATAATCTCAATTATATCAGAATACTGATGGGATGTTGCCATGCTACTAATGGGACATTGAAAGTTAAAACATTTTCTTAGCAGACACCCTTATCTTCAAAATAATACAATATGTTACAAATATTTACTGGAGCAATCTAGGCAATGCACCTCTCTCAAGGGTATAGCAGCAGTGTCCCACACCTGGGATTGAACCCACGGCACAGGAGTCCAGACCCGGACCACTATTCTACAACTGCTGTGCTCAGATCTTTATCAGTCTGGAACAATAGAATAACTATTTTCTTCTGTTTGTTTGTTTTCTTACCAGAACCAACAAACTGGAATTGGACAACTTCCTCAACAAGGGACAATGCATCTTTTCAACAAATGGCAAATACAAGGCTATTTTTCAGGTAGGGTCATTCATATAACACCAAAGTTTAAACTTTTCTCAGTAACCTAAATAAACGTGACACATTGATGACAACCCGATATTATTTTATCAAACAATACACATTTGTAATAATGTAAAATAGCATGTAGAGCATGAACTAGTTGACCTCCTTTGTGAATAGGAATCAGTCATTGAACATGCCTGAAATGCAATGACCATTAATCATCATGATAACATTTATATTTTAAAAAAAGAGACCATGGGAATTTACCTCCTCTCTGCTCTATGAATCAGTGTCTGAAGGTGTGCCAATATGGGCTCCTACGACACTTGGGGAAAATGGAATGCTGACAAGGTTATCATGCAAGGAGACTTATAATCTGGTGATGTGCGATACCAAAGGGACTGCCTGTGGCAATCCAACACTCACATGCCTAACTGAGCAAGCCTGTTGCCTGACTATACAAGATGATGGCAACTTGGTCAATTACAGAGACAATAAAGAAATTTGGTCTGCAGAAAAAATAATATTCAATCTGTTTTGAACAGTGTGATGGGGGAAAACTCCGTCTTTATGAACACAGTTGGGACTGGCAGGGGGTTAAAATTCCTCCCTGCCAGGAAAACATTGTGAGAATGTGGCTGAGCCCTAATTGAATAATTAGCAATTATTGATTAATTGGGCTCCAGCCACAAGGGGATAAAAGCCAGGGGAGGCCCTGGCTGGAGGACATTCTAGAAGGAGAGGAAGATAGTGTTTTCTGTGTGTCCCTGTTGTCTGTTGTTTTAAAACCAGTGAAGGCAACAACCCAGCCTGGAAGCTTTATTTGTAAGTTTTGTTGTGTTTATTTTGTGTTTGAAACCTTTTTTGTTTGGCCCTTGTGCCTATTTATTTTGTATTTTTTTGTTTATTAAAAACTTTATTTTGACCTTAACTGTCTCTGAGTCTCAAACCTCGGTCAATCCTGTCACAAACAGGTTTGCTGACCTCAAATGTGTCTGACGGGGCCTGCAGGGAGGATAACATCCACCACAGCAAAATAGTACAATATGGCTTGTCAGCAATACAAAAATCACATTGTTGGTACCTGCACTCGCCCTCTCTCAACAAATGTTTGAGTTGGAGCGGATAAAACTTTCGGGTAAGGGAAAACCTTTTCTTTCAAACCTCCCACAGATCAAGCTCTTTGCATTTAACTTAGTATGCAGATAATATTGCATCTGTCAAGCTAGTACTTGCACCCCTTTCTCAACAGATCTGTAAAATAAAGTGAATGTTATCCACCTTTATAAGAATGGCCTCAAGATGTCTGTAAATCAAAAGCCTAAATTGAATGTTTTTTAAAGATAAAACTTTCTACTGTAATCAGTTGTGTAGTTTCTTGCCTATTTGCTGTAATGACTACAATATATGTGCATGAAGTTACTCCAGTATAACTGCACTGAGTTTTTTTTTGCTCCTTGGATCTATCACACCTTTATGGGCATTGTCTGAAAAAAAAAAGCATTAATCCTGTATTGAATTGTAAGGCAGGAATTTCAAAGTATTGCTTTACAAGTATTATTTTATTTAACAATATGGAGACATGGAGGGTGAAATTCAGTAAGCAAGGCTGAGTAAAAGTCAGGTGATCACAAAACTGATAAGAGAAGAACAAGGAGGAAATGGCAAATTTCTATAAGCGAAACAGCTCTGTAGTTTTAAATCAGGACAGATATACAAGCTTTGTAACCTCTGCTGCGATCAAAGAATCTGGATCAAAAAAGGAGACTCTCCAGCATGCTGTTTGGCTTTTCTCTTGCATATTACAATAAAAGCAACTTCAGGTTTTGAAAACAGAGAGCAGGTGTGTGGCATATTTATTTTCCTACAATGTATTCTCCTTATTCTACATTTATTATAATAAAAGTTATTACAGTTTTCAAAGGCAACAAATAGCCGTACAATATACTGTCTTTAAAAATGCACATTACTGAGCTGCTTCTACATTCATGTTGTAGATAAAAAAATCACTTCTTGGTACTTGCAACTCTGTTTCACAAATCCGTCCAATATAGTGAATGTTCTCCAGCTTTATGAGAACGGCCTCCAAGATATATAAAATGAAACAAAAATATCTTTCAAAAATCATTTAGTGTACAAGAAAGTGGATTTTGAATCAGAGCTCTGATCCCAATTTCTACACTTGTTTCATTTAAAAACAATATTAGTCCTATTATAAGGGTCACCCTGTTTGTGTATATAATAATCAAAACACAGTTTTAAAATATAAATATTTATACCCCCTGCCTCTCTCAGGACTGATCTGATCAGCTGCATATATTGGAAGGTGGGAAGGAGGCTCCCTCTTTATTCCAGTCCCGGTTTTTTACACAAACACAAGGAGTGCTGCAGTTCTGCTGATAAATTGAAAATGTATCAATTGTCACCCGACTCATCCAGTGTCATACGTTTTCCCCCTTTTAACATTTTGGCAGTTAATTCACGATTTTAAAAATCCAAAGTCCAAAAGGATTGTATTATAAATTAGGATTCATTTTTAAAGATTGTATTGATAAACAATTAGATATAGGTGCCACTCTGAGGTGTTAGAATCACTAGAGACATTCTTACACTAAATATCTACCCATCCATTACACTATGTAACACAATTTTTGTTCCTGGGTAGTAAGTGTTATTTCCTAATTGCTTATGCCTCAAAAGTATAGAAAATGGCTATTATTCCCCACAAACTTTGCTTTTGTGACCAGACAGTGATATTTTGAAATTTACCTATTTCCAATGAGAAAACGGGAGAATTTGTGTCTTTTCGTTCAGAAAAAAACAACATATGAATCCAAATTAACATGTATTTATACTAAAGTAATATAAAAATGAGTTTACAAAAGATTTAGAAGTCCATGCAGAGTTTTCGAGATTTACGATTATACTGTAAATCACTTTCACAGTCAAAACCTAAGCTCCACGCGGTCTCACGAATAGAAACAAAAACATGCACGACAAAAAACAGCCAGACCGCCAAAGACAATATTTACCGCTAGATGTTTTCAACACGAGCTCAATCTGTCTAAAAACCCGCCACTCGTGCAGCACTGAGCCCGGCCTTTCAAAAGACTGCAACTGAGGAGATATGAATAAAACAAACTCCGCTGACACAGACACGCCTCTTCACAAATACAACACACACACAAAAAACAACGCGCTCCTACCACACTACAACCCGGACCTTTCAAAATAATACAATATAACAGCGCTCTGTAGTTTATAAACACATTGTAGAGCTCCATGCAGACTCTCTTACCTCCTCTCTGCTCTCCCTCAGTGTCTGAACGGATAAAACAACGCTCCTACCACACTACAACCCGGACCTTTCAAAATAATACAATATAACAGCGCTCTGTAGTTTATAAACACATTGTAGAGCTCCATGCAGACTCTCTCACCTCCCTCTCTGCTCTCCCTCAGTGTCTGAACGGATAAAACAACGCGCTCTACCACACTACAACCCGGACCTTTCAAAATAATACAATATAACAGCGCTCTGTAGTTTATAAACACATTGTAGAGCTCCATGCAGACTCTCTTACCTCCTCTCTGCTCTCCTCAGTGTCTGAACGGATAAAACAACGCGCTCCTACCACACTACAACCCGGACCTTTCAAAATAATACAATATAACAGCGCTCTGTAGTTTATAAACACATTGTAGAGCTCCATGCAGACTCTCTTACCTCCTCTCTGCTCTCCCTCAGTGTCTGAACGGATAAAACAACGCGCTCCTACCACACTACAACCCGGACCTTTCAAAATAATACAATATAACAGCGCTCTGTAGTTTATAAACACATTGTAGAGCTCCATGCAGACTCTCTTACCTCCTCTCTGCTCTCCCTCAGTGTCTGAACGGATAAAACAACGCGCCCTACCACACTACAACCCGGACCTTTCAAAATAATACAATATAACAGCGCTCTGTAGTTTATAAACACATTGTAGAGCTCCATGCAGACTCTCTTACCTCCTCTCTGCTCTCCCTCAGTGTCTGAACGGATAAAACAACGCGCCCTACCACACTACAACCCGGACCTTTCAAAAATAATACAATATAACAGCGCTCTGTAGTTTATAAACACATTGTAGAGCTCCATGCAGACTCTCTTACCTCCTCTCTGCTCTCCTCAGTGTCTGAACGGATAAAACAACGCGCTCCTACCACACTACAACCCGGACCTTTCAAAAATAATACAATATAACAGCGCTCTGTAGTTTATAAACACATTGTAGAGCTCCATGCAGACTCTCTCTCCTCCTCTCTCTCCCTCAGTGTCTGAACGGGTAAAACAACGCGCTCCTACCACACTACAACCCGGACCTTTCAAAATAATACAATATAACAGCGCTCTGTAGTTTATAAACACATTGTAGAGCTCCATGCAGACTCTCTTACCTCCTCTCTGCTCTCCCTCAGTGTCTGAACGGATAAAACAACGCGCTCCTACCACACTACAACCCGGACCTTTCAAAATAATACAATATAACAGCGCTCTGTAGTTTATAAACACATTGTAGAGCTCCATGCAGACTCTCTCACCTCCCTCTGCTCTCCCTCAGTGTCTGAACGGATAAAACAACGCGCTCCTACCACACTACAACCCGGACCTTTCAAAATAATACAATATAACAGCGCTCTGTAGTTTATAAACACATTGTAGAGCTCCATCCAGACTCTCTTACCTCCTCTCTCTGCTCTCCTCAGTGTCTGAACGGGTCTGTCTCCCACAGAACGAGGAATATACCAATCACAAAATACAAACCGATCAGCGCGGTTTAACAATTCATCTAATATGGACAGCAAAGGTAATCAGATACCGGGGATCTTTTAATTAAAAATAAACAACACTTTCAATTGTATCACCGTAAACGAACTGTTTGTAGCTCTAGTTTTCAAGTGAATACAATTTTAATTCAGGTAACCCCCTCCCCATGTCGGAGTTGGTACAGTCTTTTTTGAACCGGGGCGCTGTGACTGGAGGCAGCAGTGTCGATGCAGAGAGTTTTTCGCAGATATGTAATCTGTGTTTTGTACATTATATTGATATTTCCCGTCCTCTTCTTCAGAACAAGATGTTTAAACACTGACGGTATATCCATGATAATGTTTTTAGAAGTGTATTAGGTTAGTTCAAGTTTGAGCGGCGTTGTCACAAACAGATCCACAATGGCGCAGGCATGCTCGCAGTTTCATAGCTTTCTCTTCGCTAGTCTTGGAGGTTCAGTGCGTGTGAACTTGTTTTTGGTAAATACAGCACAGGGTCGCAGAAAGGTCATTCTTTACGAGTAAACTTCCAGGCAGTAACCTCTGCTATTTCTACCCCATGCTTTTATTTAGTGTCTCTTAAACTGTATTATTGTCTCCTATTCTTTATACAGGACAGTATTCCTCCCTGCTGTCCAGCGGCACAGATTTAGAATCTTCCTCAGACTGCGCTGCGAACTAAACCAGGCAACAGAGCCGCCTCCACAGCAGCAGAAGAGTCATCAGCAATGAGACACGCCAAGGAGTGCGCTGCTCTGTGAGACTCGAGGGCCGCATTATCAAAGCGCTTCTCCAGGCTTTAATTAACTGCTATTGATTTTAAAAGGACAAGACATCATGTTAATGTTACAACATGAAAAACTAAACACACTGAGAGTGCTGAAGAGGGCTTGAAATACAGTGTATTACTCAGCTGTTTGGTTCTAGTTTTGTAAAATGAACAGGTGGTTTACCTCTTTAAAATAAATAGGAGTTAATTAAAGACTGGCGTACTTTTTTGAAAAGATGTCCTGAGGTGTCTTATTGTGATTAAAAAGCGTCCCATTCCACAAGAAAAACCTGAGAGGCGTTAGAAAACTAAAGCTCTTTGAATGAAATGCTTTTTATTATATGAATAACTACCCAGTGGAGTGACAGAGCAGGTTAATAAACTAAATGTATTGAATGAATAATGAAATCAGATCATATATGTCAGAGAGTGAGAGGTTTGTATTAAACAGTCCAGTTACAGTATTTTTAAATATTTTAGTAGTTTAGCTGCTTATGACTGTCCAGATTGGAAACAAAGGTAAATATTCTCATACAATACTCTGCATTTATATTACTGCGCCCAACAGTACTTTCTGTAAAGCTGTATTTGGGTCTGTAGTTGTTGTCCCCGGTCTGTACCAAGTGTATTCATTCAGGAGAAGCAACACAAGTGAAGGTGAATAAGCAGCCTACAGAATGTGTGCATTGCAGAAAGCGTGTATTATTAAAACATGACGAGACATCTCAGGTTTTATTAATAACACCGATATTCTATTTGAGTGGCGTTAGCGTGTAGCCCTTCAAAAGTTACAAACAACAAACTTGCAATGCTTCAATGTATCCAGTAGGTGGCACCAAAACACTGTTCAGCTTTTTACACTGTACAGTTTAGACTGCATTGGTTGATAATGTACATTCCTCCTTGAATGAGTTCAGTAAAAAGGGTGGACCTAGATATTTCAAACAGCATTACTGATATTTTTTGTGATACAATACACACATAAAAACAATGTTCTCCACAATATAAAGCATTCTTTAATTCTTAGTTTAAACTGCTGCATAATAAAGTGAATGTACACAAACATTTGTGTTTAGTGTTTAAGTCTTCTAATAATTAGATTATTATGTTTAACCCATTTATCTTTTTAAATGATACCTTCAATCTTCTACTGTGCTACTAATGGGAAAATGTAAAAAAAAATTGATGGATGATCGAAACAAAATCTTTGTTGTTTTGTGAAACATAATTTCCTCTCATCAAAAAAATGTAACTTCTAAGAATCTTCCTGTTTCTTTAACCTCTGTAAATCACCTCCTCACCCAGTTCATTGCTCTGTGTGTGTAATCTCCATGCCTGCAATGGTAATGACTAGAGTTAAATCACCTCCTCACCCAGTTCATTGCTCTGTGTGTGTAATCTCCATGCCTGCAATGGTAATGACTAGAGTTAAATCACCTCCTCACCCAGTTCATTGCTCTGTGTGTGTAATCTCCATGCCTGCAATGGTAATGACTAGAGTTAAATCACCTCCTCACCCAGTTCATTGCTCTGTGTGTGTAATCTCCATGCCTGCAATGGTAATGACTAGAGTTCAATCACCTCCTCACCCAGTTCATTGCTCTGTGTGTGTAATCTCCATGCTTGCAATGGTAATGACTAGAGTTAAATCACCTCCTCACCCAGTTCATTGCTCTGTGTGTGTAATCTCCATGCCTGCAATGGTAATGACTAGAGTTAAATTACCTCCTCACCCAGTTCATTGCTCTGTGTGTGTAATCTCCATGTCTGCAATGGTAATGACTAGAGTTAAATCCTAGTGGTCAGGTGTAACCCCTTTTCATTCTCTTTTATTTAAAACATATTCCGATGCTGCAGTAATTTTAATGTGCCCAGCAAAAATCAATGTAAAGAGTGTGTGTAAATACTGAGTTTACTGTAGATATAGATAGATCTCACTTCTCCTTTTCTGCAGTCAGCTCTGCTCTCCATTCATTTCTGAGAAGGAAATACGTGTCTGTGGTTAGTGAGAGGAAGTGAAGGCAGGCAGGGTTTAAATTGAGCCTGAATACTGGAATGCAGCCCTGCAACCCTGTTAAACTGCCAAGAGGGATTCTGAAAAGGGAGATTGATTATTATTATTTATTTATTTCTTAGCAGACGCCCTTATCCAGGTCAACTTACAATTGTTACAAGATATCACATTATTTTTTTTACGTACAATTAACCATTTATACAGTTGGGTTTTTACTGGAGCAATCTAGGTAAAGTACCTTGCTCAAGGGTACAGCAGCAGTGTCCCCCACCTGAGATTGAACCCACGACCCTCTGGTCAAGAGTTCAGAGCCCTAACCACTACTCCACACTGCTGCCCCAGATTGAGCAGAGCAGTTTTATACCAAACATACCCTCAATCATCTTTAGATGACGAGGTCTGCTCTGCTCCTTAGAAAAGTTAACTGTAAAAGAAAACCATGGTAAGAACTTGGCAAAATAAAGACAATTCTAGATAAGTTTGATTTTGTATGATGATAAACTGATTATATACAGATTCATGTAGAAAGGAAAAAGATAGACAAATATGTTGACTTATTTTCTTTTGCTTAATTAATTTATTATTATTATTATTATTATTATTATTATTATTATTATTGTTGTGACTAACTTTTTGGGGTTGCAGCACCCCCTAGCGATCACACACAGATGATGTATTTATTCAGCTAGAATTAAACAAAGATCTGTTATAAAGCTGTGGTATAATGAAAAACAATTCATGTGAAAATCTGAGGGGAACATTGAAGCAGGGTTTCACTCTAACTATTCTCCTGTTGAATGCAAACCTACAAGTGTGGTGTTCTGTGTGTCTCTGCTCTGGGGGCTCTTGCCACCCCTCCTCAAAGGCTCAGCCACTGTAGAGCCTCACCCCTCTGAGGGAGACTCCCTGCTGGGACAGAGGGAGACCTCCTGGACAAACAGTCACTTCAATCCAGCCTGAAGCTGCCCCTGCCTCGTGCATCATTGCAGGCAGCCTCAAAAGAGATGTCACAGACTGGCTGGGCAGTGAGACATGGTTCCAGTGGCAGAGTGGAGGAGCTCACAGGTAAGAACATAAGAAAGTTTACAAATGAGAGGAGGCCATTGGCCCATCTTGCTCGTTTGGTTGTTAGTAGCTTATTGATCCCAGAATCTCATCAAGCAGCTTCGTGAAGGATCCCAGGGTGTCAGCTTCAACAACATTACTGGGGAGTTGGTTCCAGACCCTCACAATTGTCTGTGGCAAAAAAAGTGCCTCCCTATTTTCTGTTCTGAATGCCCCTTTATCTAATCTCCATTTGTGACCCTGGTCCTTGTTTCTTTTTTCAGGTAAAAAAAAAAAAAAAGTCCTGCTTGAATCAGATCACCAGCGTAGTCTTCTTTGTTCAAGTCTGAATAGATTCAATTATTTGATCCTGTCTGCATATGACATGCCTTTAAAACCTGGAATAATTCTGGTTGCTCTTCTTTTGCACTCTTTCTATCCTTTTTGTAGTGAGGTGACCAGAACTGAACACAATATTCTAGGTGAGGTCTTAACATTACTTCCCTTGATTTTAATTCAGCACTTTTCACTATATACAGTGCCTATAGTAAGTATTCACCCCCCTTGGATGTTTTCACAGTTTGTTGTGTTACAACCTGAAATCTTGATGCATTTAAATGAGATTTTTTTTCCCTTTGATTTACACAATCTACTGGGGGTGGGGTGAAAAAACAAATCAATTAAAAATAAAAACCTGAAAAGTCTTCATTAGATAAGTATTCACCCTGTTTGTATTGGGAATGTGTTTCTTTGGGAATCTATAATAAAAGATGTCTCGATGTCTTGCACAGTATTGATTTGCACGTTGGGTTGGGTTTGACAGTGTGATCTCATTCATGTGCAGGTGTTAATACAGCAGCACCTTCACATCGAACGAGCAGGACACAGAGACAGAGAGCAGCTACTCCACTCACTAGTAATCGGTAAGCACACATCTCAGTGATTTTTCAAATGTTCTTTCATTTCTTTATTTTTCTATTCCTCTGAAGGTGGTGGATTGAGACCAGTCCTCTTTATTTCTCCACAGAACAGGGATAACACAAGCAGAGGCAATGGAAGTTTATGGAATATTAGTTTGTTTGTTTAAAAATAAGCAGCTTAGCCACAATTGATATTTAAAGGGATTCTCAAGCCCATTAGTATGATCAATCTGACTTGTATTTTCTTTTATAAAACGTGCAGACTGTAGTCCAGCAGCAGACCTCAGTGTTGTGACTGTATACTGAAGATAGTCTTATTATTGTTTCCATAGTTTAACATGTCCTGGACGTAAGGCTGATAGGTCTGTACCTGCCCAGGTTTGCTGTATCACCCTTCCTAGATATTGTTACCATATTTATGAGCCTCCAGACAGCCGGGTCACCCCCTGTCCTTATCGACAAATCCTTTGTAAATCATTTTCACTTCTCATTTTTGTTTATAGATGGATATAACTTAACACTGGTCATTTTGAAACCCAGGTGAACTGTCTGAATAGTTAAAGGATGTCTTAATTGGGTCATAACTTAAAATTATTTAAAAACAAAGTTTAAAAATAAATCAATAAAGGTTCTGGAATTCACTGCGAATAGAAAAAAAGAAGAAGCAAAAAAGAACAGACTGTTTTGCATTATCACATTTGAATCAAAGGCACTCCACAGCAGACCGGTCCTGTGGCTCGCCTTTGATTCAAATGTGATCATGCAAAACACTCGAGATATGTCACATGGGGGAAAGCAACCTGTCTGCAAATCAAAACTGGTGTCCTGCCTTTCACCTTGCTGTGGAGGCCTGGGGTCCTAGCGGGGGGGGGGGGGCTAGGTGCTGCACTGGGTTTATGTTAATGTTAAGAAATACTTTCTTTTAGTATTTCTAAATGTAGCACTATTGAGTGTGTAATAGTTATGGGTGGCTATTGTTAATGCATCAGGATAGTCTGTCACCTTTCTGTGGAGGCCTGGGTTCCAATCTGCATGGCTAGGTGGTGCTGTTGGTTAATGTTAATGTACTAGACTAGCCTGGCATCTTTCTCTGGAGGCCTGGGTTCCAATCTGGATGGGTAGGTGGTGCAGTGGGTTAATGTTAATGCACTAGACTAGCCTGGCATCTTTCTCTGGAGGCCTGGGTTCCAAAATGGATGGCTAGGTGGTGCTGTTGGGTAATGTTAATGCACTAGACTAGCCTGGCATCTTTCTCTGGAGGCCTGGGTTCCAATCTGCATGGCTAGGTGGTGCTGTGGGTTAATGTTAATGCACTAGACTAGTCTGGCATCTTTCTCTGGAAGCCTGGGTTCCAATCTGCATGGCTAGGTGTTGCTGTGGGTTAATGTTAATGCACTAGACTAGTCTGTCATCTTTCTCTGGAGGCCTGGGTTCCAATCAGGGGGGCTAGGTGGTTCAGGGTATGTGTAGGTAAAGTGTCAGATTTACTAAAGATATTTTTTGTTTCAGCAAATTATTTGTAAATACTGATTACTTATCATTTTATTGACATAGTGTAACATTGGTCATATTGAAACCTCAGGGATCTGTCTGAATATGTTTTTTATGCCACTGTGTATTTCCCTGGATACATATGTAAAGTTTTTTTTTTTTAATTGTTGATAGTTAATTAGTTAATGAAGTTAATGATCAGCAATCAGGTTGTATTGGGAATGGGTTTCTTTGTGAATCTGCAATAAAAGATGTCTCGATGTCTTGCACAGTATTGATTTGCATGTTGGGTTTGGTTTGACAGTGTGATCTCATTAATGTGCAGGTTAATACAGCAGCACCTTCACATCGAAGCGGAAGCAGGACACAGAGACAGAGAGCAGCTACTCCACTCACTAGTAATCGTAAGCACACATCTCAATGATTTTTCAAATGTTCTTTCATTTCTTTATTTTTCTATTCCTCTGAAGGTTGTGGATTGGAGACAAGTCCTCTTTATGTCTCCACAGAGCAGGGATAACACAAGCAGAGGCAATGGGAGCTCATGGAATATTAGTTTGTTTGTTTAAAAATAAGCGGCTTAGCCACAATTGATATTTAAAGGGATTCTCTAGCCCATTCGTTTGATCAGTCTGACTTGTATTTTCTTTTATAAAACGTGCAGACTGTAGTCCAGCAGCAGACCTCAGTGTTGTGACTGTATACTGAGGATAGTCTTATTATTGTTTCCATAGTTTAACATGTCCTGGACGTAAGGCTGATAGGTCTGTACCTGCCCAGGTTTGCTGTATCACCCTTTTTAGATATTGTTACCATATTTATGAGCCTCCTGACAGCCGGGTCACCCCCTGTCCTTATCGACACATCCTTTGTAAATCATTTGTACTTATCATTGTTGTTTATAAATGGATATAACTTAACACTGGCCATTTGGAAACCCAGGTGAACTGTCTGAATAGTTAAAGAATGTCTTAATTGGGTCTATAACTTAAAATCATTAACAAAGTTTAAAAATAAATCAATAAATGTTCTGCAATTCACTGTGAATAGAAAAAAAAACAACAAGCAAAAAAGAACAGACTGTTTTGCATTATCACATTTGAATCAAAGCCGCTCCACAGCACACCAGTCCTGTGGCTCGCCTTTGATTCAAATGTGATCATGCAAAACACTCGAGATATGTCACATGGGGGAAAGCAACCTGTCTGCAAATCAATACTGGTGTCCTGCCTTTCACCTTGCTGTGGAGGCCTGGGGTCCTAGCGGGGGGAGGGGCGGGGGGCTAGGTGCTGCACTGGGTTTATGTTAATGTTAAGAAATACTTTCTTTTAGTATTTCTAAATGTAGCACTATTGAGAGTGTAATAGTTATGGGTGGCTATTGTTAATGCATCAGGATAGTCTGTCACCTTTCTGTGGAGGCCTGGGTTCCAATCTGCATGGCTAGGTGGTGCTGTGGGTTAATGTTAATGCACTAGACTAGCCTGGCATCTTTCTCTGGAGGCCTGGGTTCCAATCTGGATGGCTAGGTGGTGCTGTGGGTTAATGTTAATACACTAGACTAGCCTGGCATCTTTCTCTGGAGGCCTGGGTTCCAATCTGGATGGCTAGATGGTGCTGTGGGTTAATGTTAATGCACTAGACTAGTCTGTCATCTTTCTCTGGAGGCCTGGGTTCCAATCGGGGGGGCTAGGTGGTTCAGGGAATGTGTAGGTAAAGTGTCAGATTTACTAAAGATATTTTTTGTTTCAGCAAATTATTTGTAAATATTGATTACTTATCATTTTATTGATATAGTGTAACATTGGTCATATTGAAACCTCAGGGATCTGTCTGAATATGTTTTTTATGCCACTGTGTATTTCCCTGGATACATATGTAAAGTTTTTTTTTTTTAATTGTTGATAGTTAATGAAGTTAATGATCAGCAATCAGGTTGTATTGGGAATGGGTTTCTTTGTGAATCTGCAATAAAAGATGTCTCGATGTCTTGCACAGTATTGATTTGCATGTTGGGTTGGGTTTGACAGTGTGATCTCATTCATGTGCAGGTGTTAATACAGCAGCACCTTCACATCGAACGAGCAGGACACAGAGACAGAGAGCAGCTACTCCACTCACTAGTAATCGGTAAGCACACATCTCAATGATTTTTCAAATGTTCTTTCATTTCTTTATTTTTCTATTGCTCTGAAGATGGTGGATTGGAGACCAGTCCTCTTTATGTCTCCACAGAGCAGAGATAACACAAGCAGAGGCAATGGGAGCTTATGGAATATTAGTTTGTTTGTTTAAAAATAAGCGGCCTAGCCACAAGTGATATTTAAAGGGATTCTCTAGCCCATTAGATTGGTCAGTCTGACTTGTATTTTCTTTTATAAAACGTGCAGACTGTAGTCCATCAGCAGACCTCAGTGTTGTGACTGTATACTGAGGATAGTCTTATTATTGTTTCCATAGTGTAACATGTCCTGGATGTAAGGCTGATAGGTCTGTACCTGCCCAGGTTTGCTGTATCATCCTTCTTAGATATTGTTACCATATTTATGAGCCTCCTGACAGCCGGGTCACCCCCTGTCCTTATCGACACATCCTTTGTAAATCATTTGTACTTATCATTGTTGTTTATAAATGGATATAACTTAACACTGGCCATTTGGAAACCCAGGTGAACTGTCTGAATAGTTAAAGAATCCCTTAATTGGGTCTATAACTTAAAATCATTAACAAAGTTTAAAAATAAATCAATAAATGTTCTGCAATTCACTGTGAATAAAAAAAAGAACAAGCAAAAAAGAACAGACTGTTTTGCATTATCACATTTGAATCAAAGCCGCTCCACAGCACACCAGTCCTGTGGCTCGCCTTTGATTCAAATGTGATCATGTAAAACACTCGAGATATGTCACATGGGGGAAAGCAACCTGTCTGCAAATCAATACTGGTGTCCTGCCTTTCACCTTGCTGCGGAGGCCTGGGGTCCTAGTGGGGAGGGCGGGGCTGGGTGCTGCACTGGGTTTATGTTGTTGTTAAATACTTTCTTTTAGTATTTCTAAATGTAGCACTATTGAGAGTGTAATAGTTATGGGTGGCTATTGTTAATGCATCAGGATAGTCTGTCACCTTTCTGTGGAGCCTGGGTTCCAATCTGCATGGCTAGGTGGTGCTGTGGGTTAATGTTAATGCACTAGACTAGCCTGTCATCTTCTCTGGAGGCCTGGGTTCCAATCTGCATGGCTAGGTGATGCTGTGGGTTAATGTTAATGCACTAGACTAGCCTGGCATCTTTCTCTGAGGCCTGGGTTCCAATCTGGATGGCTAGGTGGTGCTGTGGGTTAATGTTAATACACTAGACTGGTCTGTCATCTTTCTCTGGAGGCCTGGGTTCCAATCTGGATGGCTAGGTGGTGCTGTGGGTTAATGTTAATGCACTAGACTAGTCTGTCATCTTTCTGTGGAGGCCTGGGTTCCAATCTGGATGGCTAGGTGGTGCTGTGGGTTAATGTTAATGCACTAGACTAGCCTGTCATCTTTCTCTGGAGGCCTGGGTTCCAATCTGCATGGCTAGGTGATGCTGTGGGTTAATGTTAATGCACTAGACTAGCCTGGCATCTTTCTCTGGAGGCCTGGGTTCCAATCTGGATGGCTAGGTGGTGCTGTGGGTTAATGTTAATACACTAGACTGGTCTGTCATCTTTCTCTGGAGGCCTGGGTTCCAATCTGGATGGCTAGGTGGTGCTGTGGGTTAATGTTAATGCACTAGACTAGTCTGTCATCTTTCTCTGGAGGCCTGGGTTCCAATCTGGATGGCTAGGTGGTGCTGTGGGTTAATGTTAATGCACTAGACTAGTCTGTCATCTTTCTGTGGAGGCCTGGGTTCGAATCTGGATGGCTAGGTGGTGCTGTGGGTTAATGTTAATGCACTAGACTAGTCTATCATCTTTCTCTGGAGGCCTGGGTTCCAATCTGGATGGCTAGGTGGTGCTGTGGGTTAATGTTAATGCACTAGACTAGTCTGTCATCTTTCTCTGGAGGCCTGGGTTCCAATCTGGATGGCTAGGTGGTGCTGTGGGTTAATGTTAATGCACTAGACTAGTCTGTCATCTTTCTGTGGAGGCCTGGGTTCCAATCTGGGGGGCTAGGTGGTTCAGGGTATGTGTAGGTAAAGTGTCAGATTTACTGAAGATATTTTTTTGTTTCAACAAATTATTTGTAAATACTGATTACTTATCATTTTATTGATATAGTGTAACACTGGTCATATTGAAACCTAGGGGACCTGTCTGAATATGTTTTTATGCCACTGTGTATTTCCTGGATACATATGTAATTTTTTTTTTTTTTTTAATTGTTGATAGTTAATTAGTTAATGCAGTTAATGATCAACAATCAGGTTGTATTGGGAATGGGTTTCTTTGTGAATCTACAATAAAATATGTCTCGATGTCTTGCACAGTATTGATTTGCATGTTGGGTTGGGTTTGACAGTGTGATCTCATTCATGTGCAGGTGTTAATACAGCAGCACCTTCACATCGAACGAGCAGGACACAGAGACAGAGAGCAGCTACTCCACTCACTAGTAATCGGTAAGCACACATCTCAATGATTTTTCAAATGTTCTTTCATTTCTTTATTTTTCTATTGCTCTGAAGGTGGTGGATTGGAGACCAGTCCTCTTTATGTCTCCACAGAGCAGGGATAACACAAGCAGAGGCAATGGGAGCTTATGGAATATTAGTTTGTTTGTTTAAAAATCAGCGACTTAGCCACAATTGATATTTAAAGGGATTTTCCATCACATTAATCTGATCAGCCTGACTTGTATTTTCTTTTATAAAACGTGCAGACTGTAGTCCATCAGCAGACCTCAGTGTTGTTACTGTATACTGAGGATAGTCTTCTTATTGTTTCCATAGTGTAACATGTGTACTCCACACTGGTGATTTTGACACCCATGTGAACTGTCTGTAAGGGATAAACCACGGTAAGTGTTGACTCGGTAAAATAATCCTCCGTTTCGAGTGCCGTTAGGCACGAGATGCTGTGGATTATTTTACCGATTCAGCTCTTACCGTGGTTTATCCCGTTTTTAAAACATTTCTGTGACGTCAGCCTTTGATCTTTCAGTAGATTATATCTACGAATCGTCTAACTAAAGTGGCAGTGTGGCTTTGAAGAGAAGGGGAGTGCGGGGCAGATGAATTGTTGATAAACGAATCCACACTTTGAGCTACGAATCCACAGAAAACTGTGGATTCGTTAACAAACCACAGTCACAAACAATTGACAAAAAAGCGCGTGTCTTTTTAATAAGCAGCAATTAAAACAACAATTAGCTATACTTTTATACCGTTTAAACATAATTGATTTCCAATTTCAGCACACAGTTCAGTACAATATATGTTCTTGTGCTTCATTGCTGGGTCATTTAAGAAACTTAAAGTGCGTCCCTGCAGTCTTAGAAAATGCTGTCTACACATTACAAGTTCGTATAGTGAATTACCACAGTACTCCTCTCCGTTACATTTTCTTACTTCTGTCACAAAACAGCTAAGGCTGTATGACAAAGCAGCATGATCCATATTGACTAAATCTCCACTAATTACACGCATCTCAGATTTAAAGTCAGCTTTTGAATTCCTATCATTTAACCAAACTTCAAACAGATTCACAGCCCATTTACATTTTGCGCGCGAGTACTTCCAGAAAATCGATCGCTTGCAAAGATATTAACTTCTTCATCCGTTTTAGGTGCAGCAAAACGCTTACTTTCCGCTTCCTCCTTTGTTTTTTTCATTCTTTTTATTTTTCTAATGTCACCTTCATGGTCTAAATTTAAAACAAAGTCCTCGTTGCTATCTTCACTTATA